>JAQGCA010002708.1:0-13290 GCA_034698945.1 Protaphorura quadriocellata | reverse complement strand
TATTGTCCGGTTTAAGTTAATAAAATTAGTGTGTGTTTACGTTGATTAAATAAATTCTTGGAATTTATCAATAATTCCAACCTGACAGTAACATAATTTCTTGTAACTACGCCAAAACCTAATTAAACAATTCTGCGCTTTCTCTCGGACAGCCTGTGTAACTCCCAATATTGTTTGTTTTCTCATCACGTCCTCTCCAAATTCAGCTTTGGAAATTGGTAATAAAAAAAATTTACATCAACAAATCTCACCTGTGGATAGTTTACATTTCCATCACTGCAATGGATGATACACCACTCTGAAGCACAGACGGTACGGGGATACTCCAGCTGCTTATAGACCATTTTTGTCACCTTTGTCTTCAGTTTTCCCTTCAGACTCTCTAAATCCTGTGTATCCCGATTGGATTCCAAAAACTGCAAGCGATCCATAAATCTGCTCAAGTTCATTCCAATTTCCAACAGAATATCTGCAACTGGACTTCCCAACTCATCGATGAGCCTTCGAGCTTCGCTGATGGAAACGGTGTTATGTATTTTGTGAGGTTCCAGGGTCAATATGTACTCCATAAGTCGTTTACATTCATTGACAGATGCAGTCCAGCTCTCATCGAATGTTTCAAAATCAGCCTCCAAGAAATCGAGGCCATTACTAATGGCAGCCAAGAATCTAAAAGACTCGTTGTCCACGCAATACGAAGTTGACTGATCGAATTTGATTTTGATATACGGTGGATTGTTCGAAATTTCACGAAGAACTTCCTCCAAAACAGGTTTTGTATCTCCCGGCTGGTAAAATGTTGAGCGGGCATTTGTAAACAGGAAAATGATGTTTCGGCTGGCAGATTTTTCTAAATTGCTAAGAAGTTGGTTCAAACAAACGCGAAATCCTGCCGTGAGTTTAGCGTTGTTGGGCTTGAGAAGAATACAAATTGCATGAAGCTCGGGAAATTGAGATAGATATGTCAAAATATTGTCAAAATTCAGTGAGTCTTGATCCACTCCGCGAGTGTCACCAACGCCGGGGGTGTCAATAATTCGAATCGCTCCATTCTTTGAAGGAAAGACGTAACTTTTACATGTTTGGGTTGAGGATTGACCACTTTGCTCCAAACTCTCGTTAGCCAACTTGCTTCCATTTTCCTGTCCAATGTTAACTTTGTGATCTTCATAGTTATCATCCGAAACGGAGAAACTGGCGGGAATCAAAGCGATCATTTTCTTTTTTCTTCCTTCTCCAAGGGTTTCGTGGTTGACGTAATTTGCAAATGCATTGATGAAGGTTGATTTTCCAACACCGGTTTCACCGAGCAAGAGAATGTTTAGAGCTTTCCGCGGAACAAACGGTACCTGCAATAACAAATCAACAAATCAATTTCACTCAAACCTATTCACTATCAACCTCAAAGTCTCAGACCGTCCGATTCGGAAAAATTCATCTAACCGACCCGACAATTTTTGATGAGCTATGCGATTATCGGACCCAAAATTTTGGGTATATCGGATCAGACATCAGATCAGATGTGCAATCGCGTGAACATGTGTGTCCGTAGCGCGTGGTTATTGGAAATGCGTGCAAATGATTTTGTAACATAGGGAAATTTATATTTAAGAAGTCACGACATATTCGTTGCAGATTAGGATACATGGTTTTATTTGTTCACGTGTTAATTAGTTATTTCATGTATGTATGTATCTTATTCTTAGTTATTATTTTATTTTAATTAGTTTGTAGTCTGTCCCCCTGGCTTAAAGAACACGTATGTGACATCGAGAGAAAGACAAAGGGTGGGGTGCGTGGGGTGTTAGACCCCTAACATTCTTAGAGGGAAAAGAGACCTAAAATTTTTGGAGTGAAAAGAGACCCAATTTTTTTTTAAAGAAATTCAGACCCCTAAAATATTTTTGGGGGTCTAAAATTAACCGAATACGGTCAAATATTAAAAAAATGTCGGTCCTTGGGGCCGATTATCATTTTTGTGGTTCAATTTTAGGAAAAATTGCAAAAAAAAGTCCGCCATTTTTTCCTGTAAAATTTCGAATGTATGTGTCGCTCCATGCCCTCTATAATTAAGAAACCCCGAGAAAAAATTTCGCCTCCGGCGGCCGCTCCGCGGGAACCGCCTCGCCCGGCGGGCGTCCGGTCAGGGCCAATTTTTTTGACCCCACAGAATTCCTCTGCCTTAGACCCCTCCTGAACTCCAGCCTTTTTCTATCTCTGACATCGGTCTGACAGTTAAATGAATCAAATCAAATTATCTTAATGTGGAAATGTTGCTGCCACCTTACTAAAAAGTAAGGTGGGCCAGGCCTAGCAAAGATTTGAAGGAAATTTTTAATTTGTGTATTTGTTTTAAATATGCCATTTTCTGGGTGATCATCGTTTGTTCTCTGAACCATTTTTGACTAGTTTAGGTTTTTTGGTTTTCTCACTGAAACAGAGGCCACAGGCTTACATGCAATTGACTTGATCCTAGCCTTAAATCTGAACAAATGTATAGTCAACGAAATGCACTCACCAGAGCCTGATAAGGTTGTCGCGAGGCTGCCATGTTTGGACTGGAATTATTCGAAAGAGAGTTCGAAGCCGATTGTCCGGCATTGTGATAATTTACATCTTGCGATCCAGGTGGAGCTGTGTTACTGACGTCAAGCATTTCTACATCTGTTGGAAATTAATTTAATTGAAATTAAAATTCTGGAAGCAACTGGAAGCCAAATACTGTGACTGTGAACTACATTTCGAAGTCCCGGAATTTTCCCGCGTTAAATGCACTACGTAAAGCGCAAAAAGATAACCGGGTCTGAGACCCTAATCGGTGAAGAGAGCTTGCGTAGAGGACAAGTTTGGTTTCCCGTCACAGTAAGTGCCTGCCGTTCAAGTCAATCTACCTTTCTGATCCAATACGGGTGAAGAATAGCCGGGACTAAACTTGAGTTGCGCCTTCAGTTCATCAACTTTTGAAGACAATTCTCGATTAGAATCCAATGACATGAACATCAGTTTTCTACATTCTGATTCGTCCATGTCCGAAAGTTCCTCTGAATAGAGTTGGTGACCTGTTGAGAGGAAATTGTCAATAATGTCCTTAATTAAGGACTTGAAGCAAATAGGAATTTCTCGCTTGTAATCTTTACCTCCTGGGTTTGACTTTTCCGGCAATGTGAAATTATGTCGTTTCAAGAAGTCCTCCGCAGAAATTCTGGATATATTTGTTTCCGTAGGTTCAGAATGGAGGTTTTGGAAAGATGTTGGACCAGTCGACGAAAATATCGATAGAGCCTGACCGCGACCACGACCACTACTAATTGTACGTTCTCGCTGACTAACACAATCCTCTGACTTCTTTTCGAGGGGGATGGTCGATTGCCTGGCTACGTCAGAATACGTCGGAGGATTCTCTGTATTCTCAAATTTCGTGTTATCCTGTTCCACTTTAGATTTGGTGATTGGACTACTTGACGTTAAAGTCGAATAGTCTTTCAGGGCCAAGTTCTTCTTGCGGATAAATTGTGTCGCATCTAACTCGTCCATTCCAATGTTTCGAAGCTGCCCAGGGTCAGAAAAGCTCAGAACTGAATTCAGGCTCATGTTTCTCTCTACATATTACAAAAAGTTCGAAATTATCCCTGTGAGTTTTATACAACTCTGGACAAATATCTTCAACAACTACTGAACAATTCCTCGGCTCGGCAGGAAACTTAAATAGCTTTACATACCTATGAAGAAGCTTAAAAGTCTTTCCATGAAAATATCCTTCAAAAATAACTTCAGTTGTCTCTCCTTTTCTGCTCTGTTATCTTCGACTTGACGCTTTTCGGGGCCACATGACATATCTCTCAACAAGAGTGTGAATAATGAGTGTCGGCAATCACTCAATTCCTGCTTATAGCTTGAGCTGTATACGCTGAAAGTTTTCCAATCGGACTCTGGCCAATCAAGAAACTTCCTCATGTCTAACGATTTATCTAGAGAACAGATAATGTTTTTTATGTTTACTACATTTATCTGTAGGTTCATCACAAGTTCCGGGTTTGTTTCTTCGACCTGAAACGTAACCACACCTCAAAACCTGGGTGGAGTTATTTTCAGTATACACTAATGGTTAGTGCCACTAATCACTAATTTTGAAGTTATATTGTTTTAACACTAACCACTAACTTAGTGGTTATGGTTATGTGTTAAAATAATGTAACTTCGAAATTAAAATAAATAATTCGTAAGTTTCATCTTGTCACGGCATAAAAAATCGCTTCGTAGTAATTAGATCGTATACACGGTGTCCACGATTAAAGAACGAAAAGGGAAGAACGAAGCGTATAGTTATTTGATCATATTTTGGCGCAATTACAAGAAATTATGTTACGGTTAGCTTGATAAACTCTAGGAATTTATTTTATCAACGTAAACCACCAAAATAAAAATCAATGGTACATTAGGACTCGTCGCCAAAATTCATGTCCGCTTTATACTGAGAATATTACTGTGTTGTCTAGTTTACCAAAATAAATCCTTAGTTTATCAATAATTCCCTGACCGTAACATAATTTCTTGTAACTACGCGGAATTATAGTCAAGCAACTATGCGCTACCTCGTGGACACCCTGTATATGTATTATATTTAAATGAAATGTTTTACGAATTCAATGCCATACCTTTCCAAACCCAACGTGGGACGCCGTTCTTCGTAAGAAATTCTTCAAGGTTTGGAAATCCATCAGGAAGGTTATGCTGTAATGCGTCTGAGAAGTGTAATTTGCGTAATTCATAGATTCCTTCGTTTAATTGATCCAACACTCCACGTGGCCTTGATTGCATTTTTCTACGCAATTCAGTTCTGGACATCAGTATGAGTTCACGGCAAGAGAGTCCTAATATTCAAGATCAGAATCCATTATTGCCTAGCTCAGCAGAGCGTTTTTTACTGATTGGGGAATCAAGAATAGGAGGTAAAAGTGTAACCAAAGAGTATAGAAATTTCTATACTCTCTGGTAGAACTACTGAAATGAAAAATTCCGCAAATGTAATATATTTCGATAGTGATTCAATGAATTAGTCTTCCACGATTGTATGGTAAATCAGTAGTATTCCGAACGTTATTGCGTTGAAAAATCAAAGAATGTTGCCCGGATTTTGCCTGGAAAGAAGTTGAAGGAAATTATGCGTATACGAAGCTACTCTAGACGGACGTGAACTTAATTACGAGAACTCGACCCAGCATACAGGGAAGTGGTAATTTAAAAAATAGAGTTCTACAAATGTAAACCAGGCACAACGGACAAGCAAAAAAACGAAAAATTTCTGTTGAGACGGTCGACCGTCGAGCCTATGCGCATCTTCATAAATTTTCTCATTTAGAAAAATGCTAATCTATAATTGATTTGTAAATGGATAAAATGGATATAGACCTGAAAATATTTCCGAGCAGGAAGTTAGTTTAATGTTACGCAGGAAGTCATCTACTGTTATCTCCTGGCTGAGTTTGCAATCATGCCTTCCTTCGATTTCTGTAGCATTTCGGGCACCATGTAAATTAGAACCACCCTGCGAACGTGTCTGTCTAGAATTTTCGGAAGCCATCTTGGTTTATTGTTTCAGATGCTTGTCTGCAGAAAAAAAGGTCATTCTAAAAGTTAGCCCAGAACAACGTACTTAATCCTTACGGCAAAACTTAGTCTGTTTCTTTAGAATGTCAAGACAGCTGCATCATTACATTCAACATTCAAGGTGAGGGATAGTTGGTATAGATTCTTATATCTTATATATATTCCAACGCTGGACATAATGAACAACTTTTGTGAAGCTACTATTTACTATTTCGAAAATTCTAACCATTTGGCCGGTTACGGACCAAATGCACTTTGTGACAGCATGGATAGGTTGAGAAATAAAAAGTAATTTGAGTCAACAGTTCGTATG
The DNA here is from genome assembly GCA_034698945.1 of Protaphorura quadriocellata. Lineage (NCBI taxonomy): Eukaryota > Metazoa > Arthropoda > Collembola > Poduromorpha > Onychiuridae > Protaphorura > Protaphorura quadriocellata. Next base: position 7,370 of record JAQGCA010002708.1, on the reverse strand, counting down.
TGTAGGCCCAGAAGCTAACGTTGGGAGGTTACAGCAAAGGGAGATTGCAAAATTGCAATAGGATAGTGTATCAATACGAGGTCACGGCAGGAGTTAACAATGGAAGGTTACGACTCGCCCCGCTGCTTTACTTCAATCGTAGATATGAAACGTTGATAATAACCTCTATTTCGACCACTTTTGAAAAAATTGTTTGAGCGAGTAAATTAAAGTTCTCCGTAACGACCAAGCCTAGACGTATTCCTGAATTCCTAACAACTAACAAGCATAACTAGCTACTGCTAGTGTTGACCGGTACAGAAACTCCTCAAGCACCCTTTGGAAATCAATTCCGCTAAGCTACCCAGCTAATATGCAGAACTGAAAGGGCTATGCTTAAAGTTAGTTTTCAGTTTTCAGTTTTACTCTATGGCCGGAATATCCTACCTTCTGCCAATTTTTTTTAAATAAAACTAAAGCATACCCCATGCCCCATGAAAAACAGCCGCCCTCGTAAAATCTAGTTATCCTAAGGAAATTCTTATTTATACTAGCTAAAACTGAAAGTCTGTAATTTGAACCGTTAATCCGGATTATAACTATGGAATTCTAAGCAGTTTGAACAGATTCGGGTCTTATACGTAATGTATAGTTTCGTAGAAGTCGCAAAATAATTTATACTATTCCTACAGCTTGGTTGCTAGCTTTTACTGAAATAATTATCAGTCAAGAATGCAATTTCACCCACCGACCTAAGTTGACACTGTAAATCTGTTATTGTTTCTGAACAAAGAGAATAATGTTTACTAGTTTACTCAATGCGAACATGACGTAATTCGACCGGATGTTTTGTAGACTTTAATGTAGACTCTGCAGATGATAAATAATGTAAACTGGAGAGAAATAAGCTCCTGTTCACCGCGACCACTAACATATCACGAGTCACAATCCGCATCCCATCGTTTTATTTGTTCAGATGACTCAAAATATTGTAGTAACGATTAAAAAAAATGCTAATTTCCAAAGGAATACTGGCAGGGATCAACCACCAACCACTAAAAAACTTATTTCCAAAAAGTGAAGCCTTAATTCTTTACTGACCGTATAAGGATTAATATTTCGTTTTATTAAAGTCGAACCGCAAGGAACTATTTTATTGCTCTACGACCGCAACCCCCTACTTCATTTAAAGAAACTTTGACATATGTTAAAATTTCTAAAGAGCCTTACTTCTCGAAAAAAACACGCACCCTCGTCCCCACTTGTGTAAAACTCTGGGCTTACCACGGTGTAATGATTCAAATTAATAGCTTGCATTACATTAAGTACAACGTAAAGAATATTTTTTACACCGATCCGTAAATGCCGGTGGCCGGGTTGATCAGGGCTGGCGCCTCGTGTCTGGCTCTAAAATAAATATTTGCACAATTTCCAGGCAGAAAACGACAACAAAGGACTAACTGTAAATGCAAACGATGCAACTCCGTGCTAGTGTGGCAAGTGTATAAAACAAAATGAACTCTGAACTTGTTGCTGTTAGGAATTATTCGAATGAGAAAATTGGAAAAAGGAAAATTGACGAAGGAGTCAGTCACAGTCACAGTACACAGTAAGGACAAAGAAATCATAAATTTACAAGCAGTAAATGCAGAATTCGTGGCATCTAAAAAAATTTTTGAGCAAAATGCTAAAATATAACCAGAACCAAGGGGATTCCTTACCTGAAACCGGCCAACGCCAGCGGGCCAAATATTAAGGTCCGCTGTCCGCTTGCTATAATCAAACTTATTCCGAAAATGAAGGAAATAATAATTTACTTATTTTGGGATGACAAAAAATGTTCAGCACAAATCTTCAGTCGGCTCTGAGCAGTCACATACCAAGAACCAACCACAAAGAAACAAAAACTAAATCTAAATCGTATGTTTGTAGGTGATTTTGTAGTAAACAACAAAAATTAGCATAAACCAAAACGTTCTCTCAACTTCCAATCCCACCCAGAAGAGATTCCGTTCGTACAGGGTGGATCGTAACCTTCAGACCCCCTCTCAATCTAGAGGGTCCTGAGATACGTAGTTTTGACAGAGAAACTAATTATTGGGAACATTTTTGGTTTGAAATCCAATGCGCGTAGCGGCGCAGACGCGCAGACGAGCGGTCAAGATAAACTTGGCGTCATTAAGACCGGATTTTTGATCGGTTTCTCTACAAAACACTTTCAAAATATTTTTATCGGAAAATCTACCAACGCCATATACATACAAGATAATTTTCTACCGGTGTGAGGAAAGTTGAATTTCATTGATAATTGAAACGTCGCAATTTATTTCCTCCTAATACTATTTATGTGAATAATAGACTAAGACTTTCTCCAAACCAGTCGAACAAAATGCATAAAAAATATGTTAAAAAAGACAGAATCGATAGAGTTTTCGAAGATAATTGATTCTGCGTGAACTTAATTTGGTGGATAAATCGTTCAAAAATCCATTTCATGTCGATCTTTACTTAACCTGTAATCAGTTCCGCTGCGCGTATCGAAATCTAAATCTGTTTAGTAGCTCCATCCATAGATCCTCAAGATATTTTCTGCTAAATGGATATCTCGTTTGACTCCACAGATTGAGATGTGACATTACGTTATGAGCCACCTTGTACATTCAAAATTAACATAAATTCCAATCCGAGAATCCGACCCAGGATGGATTTCTTCCATTCATTCAGTCCTTTGTTTCGGTCTTCGTCTACCCTTCCGTGTGGTCGGTTTTCATTCATTCGACCGCCGATTGTCAGCAGCATATCGGCATTACGTACGATTTACCGTAAATCTTCTGCTAAACGCCTGTATCTTCAACAGTCATATTCTTTAACCATTACCTTACATCGATGGTCCATCGAAACTTCAAACTTCAAACCAACAATTGTTCTCGTGCTCAACCACAAAATTAATTTTTGAATTTTCTATTTATTATTGTGAATTTCTGATTATTGGTTTTGGACAGTCAGACAGTGACTCATTGTCGCATTCACCAAGTAGAATTTTTCGACTCAGCAACTTTGCTTTTGTTTGTACTACTAGATTAGCATGGTCAGCAGTTACAGTTAGTTTTATGCTTGGAAATATTACAAAGAGTCAGAGTCAGGGACTGTACTGACTGTAGACGCCGGCCGGACGGATCAACCCAGCAGATCGGATCGGTGATAAAAAAAAACAATTATAAGCTTTGTATTGGCGAAGACAAAACTACTTATGAAATTGTATAGTGTTACGTTTATGGTGGACTATGGGAACCTCAAGTTTAACGGACGACGAATATTATATAGTTCTAAAACTTGACGTTTCTTTTTCAACACGGTCCTCTTGTTCACAACAGTTTATTCTGAAACGACTTACGAAATTAGAATAGAGCCTATATTTATCTATTTATCTGACGAAGGACCGCGACTGGCGAGTGGCGACGCTCGGTTCCATTTCAAGAACCGTTACGTTATTTGTTGGGAAGAATTTCAAAAGAATCCATTCGAAGGTGCCGACGAAAATTCTTGAAATTTTCACCAAAGTTTCTTGAAAGGAAATCGCTTGGTCAATCTTTTTCAGAAAGTAATACCTTTAGGCAAACCGAACTGACCGATAACTACCACTTACTTCGTTCGATCTCCGTAACCAAACCGTATAAACAGAATAAAGAAGTCAGGGATTACGTATTTTAGAAGTTAATACATTTTTCGCTGACGTTTCGTTGTCACATATAAATATGGAAATAGCATAATATACGTTTTCAAATCGTTGCAATATTTTGAGTCATCTGAACAAATAATATTCAAGAGACGGTGCGGTGGTGGTGAACGGGAGCCAATTTTTTATAATCTCACGGATTATACTGTCCACGATACATCCGCATCATGTAATAAGCTCGCATTAGGTAAGCTAAGTAAACAGTTACTTTATTTGTCCGGAAAACATAATAATAAGCAGTTAAGTTACATTGGCAAACAGGGAGGTGGGTGATAAATCAGTCTTAGTGAAATATGGACCGATAATTATTTTAGTATAAAAATCGCAACTGATTTTATTTAGAAGACAGTATACATTTTTTTTGCATTTTGAAGAATATATGCGTATTCCGAAATACGTTAAAACCGGAATTCTCCAGTCAGAGTCAAAATTAATGGTCCAATGGACCAATTTGGAAATTCCAATTTCAGTTATTAAGAAGAACTCGAATTTCCTACGGTGACTAGAAATATCGAATATCATCTTTTAAGTTTTAACAACTCTCCGTCCTGAATCTCATAATAGCAATGCCGAACATTCATACATTAATGAATTAGCTCCGAAAATCATTAAGAGTAGTCTTGAAAGGAACAATACCAATCAGATTAACGCACAGGTTTATTCTATTTACATGTATATTACATAATATGTAGTTTATTCATTAGTTCATAATATTCATCGTGGTAATATTTTTAGACTTAAACTATATGTTAGGCTCACAAATGCGAAGAAAGAGCAGGCGTGAATATTTTGTGCAAATGCTAAGTTAATTGTAAATTGTATCGGATATGAATTTTTCTATCACAACGTTGTTCTGCTTTTAGAAAACCACAAATGAACCATAAGTAGTAATTTTTCTGGTTTAAATCATGATTTTATTTCTAGTTTTTTAAACCCGATATTTTTGTTTCAACCAGGATTATTCAAAATCGTCTTGGGAAATCACCTGATACATACACATATTATGTAGTGCTCAGATCTCGTATAACGTCTAATAACATTAACTATACAGAAAATACATGGGTTCAAACTGAAAAACTGTGTTCAGCCAAAAAACCAAGGGCTTTTAAAACAATAAAGGGTGATTTAAACTTTTGGTACTTTCTTTAAAAAATACATGGTATAAACCAATCCATCCTGTATTTGACACAATCACTGTACCAAATTGAGTTTATAGTAGTTGGCCGTGACGCCGTGTCTAGTTCAAGTTTTACGGTAAAGCATCTGTTTTGGAGAGTAGTGAACGTGGACGATGGTTGAATTTGCATAATCAGCAAACAATTTTATTTTCTTTCTAGTCGTTTCGTTTCGTTCCTTCTGGCTGACGTTCTGTGTGGTCTTCTTCACTTCAGTTCAGTTCAGTCCGGAAAGTAGTCTGAAGTAGTGCGGATTAAACAATTTCAAAAATGGAAGAAAACGACTCTCAAACTGTTTGGGATAATTTTTTGATGGTCGATGATAATAATTTGGACACTGATTTGGAAAACTTTCTTCAATTGGCTAACCTTTCACATCTTCTTCCAAAGTTTAAAGGTAAGACTCAATTTCAAAAACTAAATTTTGAAAACTAAAAAATTTTAGAAAGATTTTTGACACAGAGGGTTGTATGGGAATGGCATGCTAACATAAGAAACCTTGTGGACTTGGAGAATTTCTCTTTAGTTCTAAATTCTACGGGGAACCCAACCCGAATGTCTTTCTTTGAAATGAAGAGGTGAAACATTTCAATATTTTTCAATGAAAATGTGCCAATTTTTCAACGAGTCGAGAATTAAATAATTCCTAAATACTACAATTCTTCAAAATAAGGACAACTAGGACAAGTTCAAAGTTAAGGGCAATTAGGGTATTCTTAAAACAAAACGGTGCTGTGCCATGCGCCATGCTGCATACAGTTAATCATACATTTGAATGAGATTCTCCAATTGAATCTTCAGTAGTGACACTTGAAAAACACAAAATTAAAATTATGAAACCGGATACCCTTTTATAACTGATACGTATTTACGGGCCTGTAACTTACTAACCACAACAATATTTCTTCGTTCTGATCTCTTTGCCACTTAAAGATTGCTCCGAATGTTGATAACAGTAAAAACTGAAATTCTTGACCGTCAAAGAAGGAATTAACTAACTGAGCTACAGTGAAGTTGAATATATACGCTTGGAATGTGGAAAGATCTCGATTTGCTCGAATTGGATTTCAGACTAAATATCGCTTTTCACGCAGAATAACATGAAAAAACGGATAGATAATGTTGAAACGTCGTTTTCTATATTCTTGCGCCCTGTGCGCGCCGTGCGCGAACGGGTTTCCAGACTGCGATGCAATATTTTATCTAAGACTCAATTTTAGCACATATTTCCAATGGGGTATTCCAGATGTGATGTAGCTACATAGAATGTGCAATACAACATAGATAAATCTGAACCACATAGCACAGCGAAAAAGCTCACATTGCCAGCTGCGATAACTTTCTTGCTATCGCCGAAATATTTTAAGTATATTAAGTTTCTTAAGTCATTTGGCTGCTGGAACGATTTCAATTTTTGCTGGACTTGACTAATGTTATATTTTTCTAAACCCAGCTGAGGATATAGATTTCCAAGACTTACTCAGTGTTCCACATGATGAGTTAAGGAATATCGTGGACGACCTCGAGTCATTCGAAGCACTCATCGTCGTTATAGAGAAGTATACCAAAATACCTGAGGAAAAAAACGTGTTCGAAGAGATCTCTGAACCTAAACCGGAACGTATTGATTCTATCAAAACTTTGTTAACCCTGAATGGATTAAAGGACTACATTCAAGCATTCGAAGGTATATTCTCACGTTTGATTGGATGTAATTGTATCGTTTTCTTACGGCGTTCATTTTATTTCCACATTCCAGATGAAGAGATGGACTTAGAGGATTTTCTTGACTTACCGGAGATTGAATTGAAGAAGTTTGTTCCCAAAATTGGTCATTGGAACAAACTCTGCCGGGCTCGGCGAGTACTTTCTCTTCAGATGGAGAATAAAACCATGAACGGTAGTGATTCTTTACCGTTTCAACAGGCTCCGACTGAGTCTCTGGAAGACTTCTTAAAGAAAAATAGACTGGAATCAAGTTTTTATTTACCACGTCTAGAAGGTATGAGCGAGAATATTATTATCTTTTATGTTGAAGAACGCTATTGGTGTAGAACGCTAACTCGGGACTTCCTGGTATATGGAACAGTTTCCGCAAATCCACATTTTCCTTCAAAGAATTTCTTTCCGTTAAATTTTTTAAATGTAAAGTTTGTCACAGAGAAGCATACTGTTGCACTGAACTGACCATATTACATGCGGCTATTTCGGTCAAAAATGTGATTTTTTATTCTTAAAAAGGAAATTTGTCTGGAATTAGTGGAATTTTAGACTCCTATAAATAAATTCCTCAGAGGTCCGCTTGTTTATAACAGTTAGCCTTGAAAAGTTTGAAGGATAACAATAACAGAGTATACTATTTAATTTACCAACCTATGAGCAGAGGCGAAGCAAGCGTCTCTACGCCCGTGTGCCAAAACCGTCAGCGCCCCCACACCAATTTATACATATTATCACGTATTAACCAAACAGATAGACAG
>JAQGCA010002707.1:0-13296 GCA_034698945.1 Protaphorura quadriocellata | reverse complement strand
GAGAGGAGTGAGGCCGAGGTGAACTCAAGTGTCACCTTTCCACCACGAAAGATAGGGCAAAATACACGTGTCACCCACCCAAACCTAACTTCCCTCGTTTTCGACTCACTCTCTCGGTTTCCCTATTGGACCATAATCCAAGTTTGACATTCCTACACTTCACTGGTCATCGGTGGCGATTTTTTGAAAATCGACTTCGCTATAGTGGCCGGTTTAGATTTCAAGCTCCTGTAGGTTAGAACAACTTTTCTTTATAAATTTGAAGAGGAAATCCTGTGCAGACATAGAGACGACGTGAATAGAAATTTTGACTGATCAAAATTTCTCAATTTTTACTTCCCTAAAACGACATGAACCGGGAATTGTATGCATACTTTTTGGTGTATCTTTTTCAAAACGCAAAATAACACTTAGTTGGAACTTAGTTATTTTGAAGCCCGAGTCTCCATCTAGCGATATAAAAAACCATGTTAGTGTTATTTTGCAAAAAAAAGTTACACTCGAAATAATAAATTGCAAATGCTTCCGTATAGAGGCCAGCAAGCGCAGGTTGCAATTTTTTTTTGGGGTTCCTCATGTAACTTTAAGTGACATCTGGCGCGTCACCTGGTGAAGTCACGTGTCCATGACCAGTAGTAATGTTGGTCAGTACTCTCAGGAGTACGACATATTCAAATTCCAGACATATCGGTGCATATTGGCGGGGTTCCCCATGTGACCAAAAGTGACCTCTGACGGGTGACCTGGCGAGGTCACGTTTCTATAGCCAATACTAATGTTGGCCAGTAGTCTCAGGAGTACAACATATTAAAATTCCAGACATATCGGTACATATTGGCGGGGTTCCCCATATGACCTTAAGTGACCTCTGACGGGTGACCTTGTGAGGTCACTTGTTTATGACCAATGTTAAAGTTGGATAGAACGTTGTAGATTTACACAATGTCTAAAAATTGTCCCATTCAGTTTTGACAATTCAACTTGCATTTATCATCGAATCGAAGTTACGATTTGGCAACCTTGCCGCGCATGAACTGTCAATTACAAGACTAAATAGCTGTCCCGAGTTCGATTCCAGGCAGCAGCACAACTTTCTTTAAAAGCTGAATATTTTGACTTAATTTGTATTTATTAGTCTTGCCGGCATATTCTCACTTTGTTACGCCAAAAATTTTGTTCTGAATACGGGATTTTGAAATCTGCTGTTCTCATTTGGATTGCACCAGCCGGTAGAGCTACAAAAATAGAAAATGTCATACAAAGACTTGAATGACACAAATCTAGCACTAGCGCCAACCTGGCACAACGGTTAACCCCGCCTATTTAACTCCCAACAAACATAACAAAAATGTTTTACAATTTATTAAATCTATTCGCTGTTTTTTTTTAATTTACAGAAAAAAAACGTACAAGTTTTTACTCTCAAATTCCAGTCAATCCTGTTTGGGATGCTGGTCGTTCCAGCCGGAGATTGGTATGTATAGGCCAGAGAACCGAAAGCCTATAGTCCGTAGTTTGAAAGGTTACCGCCACCTCTCGTCGCACAATCCGTTGAGTACAAAGATACCTAAAGTAAATTTGAACAAAGTACAAACATATTAGAATAATCGGAGGATGATTCACAAGGACGGGCCAGCCAAATTTTGGGATGGAATGGTCCAGTAAAATTGGAAAACAGGAATTCTCTGTATCACGAACCTAATCTCATATAGTAATAACAAATTAATTTAAAATATTTTCTGTTATTGAGGTAAGACTGTTGACCAGGTTTAAATTGGCAAGTACCCCTAGTAGTAGTCCGATTTCGTTGTCCAACGAACTTGACCAGAGCTATGGCCTAAAAGTCATGCATGTCAAGTTTGAAGTCAATTGGAGAAGAAATGTGACCGCTAGAGTAGAGACTCACACACAAACACACGGACACCATGGACTACTGTATAGCTCAGTCGTTCCGCCTTTCGCAATAATTAAATACATATTGGAGGACGACCACCTCCAATTTCAAACACAACACATTAGTCCTATACATCGTCAAAGAGAAGAAATTATACGCCAATGGTGGGATACGATCCCACGACCTTCGGTTAAAGCCACCGATGCTCTGCCAACTGAGCTACATTGAAACGCGATTAGTTTATCAGTGAACGAAGGCAGTCGTGATGAATCACCTGTGGATGAAAGATCCATAGGATTTGGTCCAAGTCTTCTGGGCTTTTACGTGGTCTTCGGCCCCTTTCGTATTTTCAAGTCCAAATTTCCTAACGTAGAATTTACTTTGTTATCGGCTGCGTTTGGTCGGAATCAAATTTACGTATTTTTTGTTTTTTTTGGGGGGTTTTTTTATTTTATTTATTTTTCTGCACGGGTGGCTATGGTGGGTTCTACACACGTCAAAACACATTATTTATAATTTACGTTGTCTTAAATGCTGAGTCGATGAAATCCTCAACCTCAACTCTGACATATCTGAAAGCAAAACATTTTCCTCAACTTGAAATATTTGACAACTTAAAAGGATGCTTCCAAGGAATTTTGCATTCCTAGTTTGTTCTAGGGCTCCGCTCGGGTCCATTTTTTGGCGAACCGAGCCGAACAGTATTATTGCAAACTAAAAAAATGAACCGAAGTCTTCGGTTCGGTTTGGGTTCAATTTTGGTTCTGAGCCGAATTTATCCGAAAAAGGTTAACATCGGTTACCTCATAGGATTGATTGTAACTAGGGATTGTAGACCTATAAACTGGGATATGCCATTTGAAAAAACAGACACGGACCATTGAGTAACGCCATCGATTTAGTGACGTAACGGCATCACAAACAGTACATACTACGCATGCAACGTCCATCGATTCTGTGCTTAAACAGTCAAGAACGCTCAAAAGTAATTTAAACTTTTGGCAACAAATATAGAACTGTTTTATCCTAATGTTCGATGTTAAATCACTGAGCGTTCTTGACTGTTTAAGTACAGAATCGATGGACGTTGCATGCGTAATATGTATTGTGTGTGATGCCGTTACGTCACTAAATCGATGGCGACTAACTCAATGGTCCGTGTCTGTTTGTTCTAATGGCACATCCCAGTATATAGGTCTACAATCCCTAATTGTAACCTTGATTTGTAACCTCAGGGGTTGACCGCAAAGAAAAAATGTAGCAGCGGGAAACTCTCGCTGAGTGGAACAAGCTCTGTTATGGGTCATTTTCACGGCTATGCGACCGATATTTCAGGGTCAGCTATTAAAGGGGCAACGGCTTGAGCCAATTCTAACGGCGTGGGTGATTTCCGAGTGCCCTTTCTGCCTTGAGCTCTGAGCACAAGTTTCATCTTCTGTTATCCGGTTGGTTTCGGTTCGGTTCGGTTCCGAACCGAGCCGACATTTTTTGGTTATCCAAAAAGGGGAACCGAACCGAAAACCAAACTGGAATTATCCGAACCGATTGGAGCCCTAATTTGTCCAGACTTGGGCCAATAAAATTAAAAATGCAATTAATTACGACAATTAATTACGATTAAATATTACCCGCGAATTTCCGAACATAATTGCAATTACAATTATTAGGAAATTGCATTTTCGTAATTAATTACATTTACGAATGTAAATGACCGCAGTTTGCGCTTGTCCCTCCAGTACTGTAAAAGTAGTTCAATAGCTTGGCTTAACAGTATGTCTCCCCCACTTCTACAGTACTTCTGTTGTGATCGTTCTGAAAGAGCACTGACTAAATTGAAACTGAATGTGGATGAATGACGTGTGTGTGAGAACTGCTCTGAGCCAGAGCCAGTTAACTGATTGATTGTGATGAATTGAGATGTCCTGAGGACGTGAGCACTGGCTAATCAATAAAAACACCTTAAACCCGAACAACTGAATTTGAAGGGAATTTATTGTTGACCACGAATTGATTTGTATGACTTTACACGAAGAACGCTTGCATGAAAAGTAAAAAGTGATGAGAGAGAGATTTTGTCTGGACAGGCAAGGAGTAACTCTTTGAATACGGCGTGGCAGGGCTAAAACCAAACCACGCTAGAGGGAGCTGAAGGCTCAACATTACATATAAAACTAAATAAATAATAACCAGAATAAAATAAATTTCCTAAACAACTTCTATTCTTGTATTTTTATGTTGGTTGAATGATCAGACTCCACGTAGCTTAATTATCTCGGAGAAAGGATTGATAACTCTGAATTTTAAATAACACGACTGACTGACACGGGATAGAAAATGCTTATTTCAAAACTGCCGCATTTCGAGGAGTTAGGTTTGTTTGCTTGGTATTATTTTGACGGGCGAGACAACAATTTGCTGGTCAAGATATTATTATGCGGGGCGAGACAATAGTTTGCTGAGAAATACATTTATTTTGCAGTGCAAGATATTATTTTGCAGTAGAAGATATTATTTTGTAGTTTAATATATTATTTTGCAGTTGAAGATATCATTTTGCAGTTGAAGATATTATTTTGCAGTGGAAGATATTATTTTGCAGTTGAAGATATTGTTTTGCCGTGCAAGATATTATTTTGCAGTGGAAGATATTATTTTGCAGTTGAAGATATTGTTTTGCTATGCAAGATATTATTTTGCAGTTGACGATATTGTTTTGCTATGTAAGATATTATTTTGCATTGCATGACTCTATTTTGCTGTGAGTTCACTCTAATATTCTGTGAAACTGCTCTATTCTGCAGGGCGATAAAACCACACCCAATGAAATTCAGTCAAAAATTTTGGCGATAAAGTTATTCCGGGGTTTGAACGAGGTTCCCGATTACACCTGTCAAAATCCTCTTATGCCAACCCAGCAAAATCCGTTTTTTAAGCTAATTGGTCACGCCGTTAGTTAGCATAGATGGGCAAAATACTCGGTAAAGTATTTTGAAAACACTTTGCTCAAAATACTCAATATAGGACTTCAAAATACAAAAATACAAAATACTGAAAATACTCATATTTTTGTATTTTAAATACGGTATTTAAAATACTTTTTGTATTTAAAATACTCAAAATTTGCCTCCAAAATACAAAATACCCTGCAAAATACTAACTATTTTTAATTATCATTCAAAATACAAAATACACAAAATACTGTATTTAAAATACAATGTTGACTGTATTTAAAATACTGTATTTTCAAAATACAAGTATTTTGCCCATCTATGTTAGTTAGTGATAGGTCTTGTCAAAGTGAGATACCTATCCTTTTTTAAATCGCAAGCGCTATCCAGAAAACCAAACCCTATACAAATCCGACAACGGGTTACCCGTCAACACCCGTTCAAAGTGGGGCCGGGTAACCCATTTGAGGGTAGGGCACAGAGTGGAATCAACGACTGCCGGGAATACAGGCCAGTTTTATGAGTTTACCAGACAAATTTCGAGTATCTACAGATAATGTAGGATAAGCCTGATCAGGTTCCAGAATCACACCCTTAGATCACGTTGCACCCTTCAAGATAAAAATTTCGATCGACTACCTGCCTAGGATGTTTCATTCTATTAGAAGCAAGAAGAGATTGGCTTGTGTCAACATCAGATATGGAAAACTGTTATCACATATTAAAGCCACCGCTCACGGGCGTCATCACTTCGATAGAATGTACCGTCAGTTTCCGAGAACCAAAAGGTTCCAGTATAGCACGAGATACCATTTAAGACTTAGATATAATTCTTTGGAATATATTCAACTAGACGCCTGCAGATGAAACATAACCCCTTACGGAATTTCTCGATTTATGGCCCTTCAGAACTTCCTTCATGAAGATCGCGTATTGACCTTACAACATCAAAATAAGCGAAATCGAGGAGATTCAACATTTCGTGCAAGGTACGTACGTCTGTTTCGAATAAATTGCAATACCTGGAAGGACAGCCACCAGTGGTATCATTTTCATAATTACAGCTAATCATTGTTCACAGTAGAGGCTATGCAATTTTATTATTAGGTATTCCGATAATGTGAAACATGTTGAAAATTCCGGCTGGCTGAAGGTGTAGCAGCGGACGCCATTCACCACGGCCATAATTCGGGTTTACAGGTTTGAGTACAAAGGTTCATTTGCAAACTGCAATCCATCGTGAATCGTAAAGTCAACAATAATTAAAATGTGAATTTTGTCGTGTTGGACATTTTAGTTAATGTGTGATGGCAGTGTGTTACCGAGTTCCAAAATTTTTACGTCGCGGAGAGGAACATAATACTTATAGTGTAGCCGAAAGCCAAGCACTGTCTTCCTGAGTAATGTATTCACATCCTAGAGCGTATCGAATCTTTAAAAAATCTATGCATCTGTGTATCAACTGTTTCAGTCTGACACACAAACGTCATGAATAAATCCAGGCCTTAAAGGAGTCTAAACATCTTATTCAAATTCGCCAGAATTTAAGACTTTATTTTTTTGTTTTACAACAAAACTAAAGCTTCGTTTCTACTACATTAATTTATAATTTAGCATTTCAAAGGCACAAATCGACTTTGAATTTTTGAGACACTATAAATTCGTGCTAGATCAAAATATATACGTATAATATGATCGGAATGGACAATTTTATGTTTCTAACATTTCTGTTAAGGGATTCTTATTACACGTAGAGAGTTAACGAATTGACGACTTTTGTGCATATCAGCGTTACTGTTATATCAACAACGCGATATAGAAGTTCAAAACTTGTGGACTCCTGAATTACAAAGAAAGGATAAGCCTCTAGTACAATCGGCCGACATCCTATTAAAAATTTAACGAATTTTTTATCCCTGCATCTTCGATACTTCCAGACATGAAAAAATTCATGTGAAAGATTATCAAATTTGCCAATTCCCAAAACAAAAAATCCGATGTGCACATAAGAGATAGACAAGCCGAAGATAAATATGACGCCAAGTGTTAGGTACCTCAAATGAAATAAGCTTACCACAGTAAGATTCAAGATCGGCGAAACTAATACGAAAGAAAAGAATGTGCAAGTCATTATTGGTTTTACAAGTGCTGAGTTCTTGACGTGCTGATTTAGAACGAAGAGGTGTGAGTACACAGCTGCGATCTTCCTCGACGGTTTTTTATATAAATTATTATTCTCGGTTAATTGTTCCAACCAGAATTCCGTACTAATAAGGTAGAAATATGTTGCACAAATTGGGAACAATAATGGACAAGCCACTAGTGCGTAGTATAGAATGTGTAGGAGTAGGAACGGTATTTTAAAAACAGCGTTGTCAATCCCAACCCAAATTTTGACGTAGTAGTAAATGTATCGATTCATCATTTCGTAGTCATTCAGCAGGAAGATATACACGTTGAATGAAGCCACAAAGGCGAAAACGAAATACACAACATTGCGCAGATGATCGTAGACAGACCGTCCTTCTAATTGGCACCATTCCTCATTGGAAAATAATTGACCTAAAATATTAAAGATAATTAAGGAGATGGGCTTTTCCAGGAACGCCGTGTCATTGTGTTATTTGGATAGAGTTTATCTACAAATGTCTTGCCTTCTCAAGTTGACTCCTGAGAGGCAGGGTTTGTAGTCGTATTCGGAATACGAAATCGTAATTTTAAAATAAACGGAATCGAAAGTCATACTGATGTGAGCATTTGGGATTAAGATTCCGACTCAGCGCTAAGATCCGGTCGGGTCAATTTGTTTGAATGTTTTGTTTATGTCTCTCGCACAGAGTCTCAGGCAAATCTGTGCCTACTCTTTTGTCCGCAAAACCGATTCAAGTTTGCTAGTTTTCTTGGATTGTCCAATTAGTTCAGTACATTTTCAAATTATATTTTCCTTGGCCATTTCTAGTTGTATCAGAATGGAAATT
The DNA here is from genome assembly GCA_034698945.1 of Protaphorura quadriocellata. Classification (NCBI taxonomy): domain Eukaryota; kingdom Metazoa; phylum Arthropoda; class Collembola; order Poduromorpha; family Onychiuridae; genus Protaphorura; species Protaphorura quadriocellata. The sequence goes on along the minus strand of JAQGCA010002707.1, from coordinate 5,476 downwards.
TTAAATAATTGCAATCGGAATCTGAAAGTTGGAATTGAAATTTTCGAATGATTTGTGAGTCCCTAAGTTCCTCTAGATTCTTACGCCGTGCGGGAAAAAATGTGCTCATGATTTTAGAAAAAATTGATATTTTGGTCGCTATGGTACTTCATTAGTAGATAATACTTTTGTGAAGGGCGGGGTGGATTTACTCAACCTTGTGGGTGGTGCGGGCTCTCAAAGTTATCCCTGGAACATCCAGCTCCCAGGTTTTTGGGGCACTTAATGACCTCGGATTGACCTCAAAATTTGTAGGCAGACTCTCCTTTACATTCCCTAAGGGGGGAATTCACGAAAATCCTGTGTGACCCCCCCCCCCCAGACACCCTACCGGGGGTTCAAAAACCCGAAAAATATCCCGCACAATTCAGCATGGCGGTGGCACTGAATGATCTCGGATTGACCTCAAATTACACAGGGGGACTCTTCTGTACCTTTGCGAAGTGGGTTTTCATGAAAATTCCTGTGTGACCTCCCCAGACGCCCTACCGTGGTTTCAAAAACCCGATAAATATCCCGCACAATTCAGCATGGCGGTGGCACTGAATGATCTCGGATTGACCTCAAATTACACAGGGGGACTCTTTTGTACCTTTGCGAAGTGGGTTTTTTATCAAAATTCTGTGCGACCCCCCAAGACCCCCACAGGGGAAGCAAAAACATGAAAGAAATCCCGCACATTATAGCATTGCAACGGCACTGAACAACCCCGGATAGGCCTAGGGAGACCCTCCTCTACCTCTCCGAAGTGGGCTTTTCATAAAAATCCTGTCTGACCCCCCTCCTCCCACAGACACCCCACCGAATGTTCAAAAACCCGAAAAAGGCCACACACTTTAGCATCGCGGAAGCACCGAATGGCCTCGGATTGACCTCAAATTATACAGGAAGACTTCCTTTACCTCTCCGAAGAGGGTTTTTCATCAAAATTCTGTGTGAACCCCCGCCTCAAACCCTCGGCGGGGGCGTGAACATAGAAAAAATGGCCGGACAATTTAGCATTGCAACGGCAATGCTACAATGTGCGGGATTTCCTTCATGTTTTTGCTTCCCCTGTGTGGGGTCTAGGGGGGTCGCACAGAAATTTTATGAAAAATCCACTTCGCAAAGTTACAGAAGAGTTCCCTGTGTAATTCGAGGTCAATCCGAGGCCATTCGGAGCTTCCGCGATGCTAAAGTGTGTGGTCTTTTTCGGGTTTTTGAACCCCCAGTAGGGGGTCTGGGGGGTCACACAGGATTTTCGTGAATTTCCCCTTAGGGAATGTAAAGGGGAGTCTGCCTACAAATTTTGAGGTCAAACCGAGGTCATTAAGTGCCCCAAAAACCTGGGAGCTGTAGGGTCCAGGGGTAACTTTGAGAGCCCGCCCCACCCACAAGGTGGAGTAAATCCATCCCGCCCCTCAAAAAAATTATATCTACTAATGAAGTACTATAAGTATCAATTTTTTCTAAAATCATGAGCACATTTTTCCCGCACGGCGTAAGAATCTAGATGAACTTGCTCTGGTATTGAAATCGGAAATCGGAATAGGACAATTTTGAGAATCGAAAAAATAATTGGAATCGGAATCGCAAATAAAATTCTGATTTCCAACCCTGCTGAGAGGTATGTGTGACCGTGACGTACATGTTGCCAAGTGTGATTACAAAATAACTATTACGTACCTCGTAGTTTTCGTTGGGAGTTCAAGGTTAAATTAAGAAGTCTCCTACAAGTGTCTCCCGCAGGAATGAGTGAAATCAGGTAAGATACGGAAGAGATTCCGAGCCATACCAACTCAAGAATGTTAAATAGGAGTGAGTACGTTGGAACACCTCCGTTATAAATGTCCTGCCTAAGGTGAACTCCGTAGTACACAAGGATACTTGGCATCATCAAACAAATCATGCGATTTATAATCCGCCGATGACGATATTTTGTCGGCAACAGATTCTGATGTTGGGGATCCCAGTCCCTTGGAAGAACACAAAAGAACATGTAAATATCCAGGATGTTGTAGACCAGGTTCATAATGCTTTTCGTGATCATTTTCCCAAGCCTTGGCGCTAAACTGTTATATTGTTTTACCTGTTCCTTTTGAAGTGAATCTGTATGATAGCACACTTGTCAGTTGTCAGGAATTTGAAGTTGGACTGAGCCTCTTAAACTTGTACTCAACATTTATAACTGAACTTATTGTTTCATTCTTATAGTATAGGGTAGGCAGGGCTAATTATTCCCACTGGGCTAATTATTCCCACTTTTTGTAAAATCCATTGCTCACTATACCCCAATGTCATAAAAAAAATAAAAAATTGGAACGGATGAGGAAAACTCACGTGTATCGCCGGCAAATACTCTGCCGGTAGTTCTTCAACTCATCAAAATCGCACAAAATCAAAATAAGATTTTCTAAAATTTTGGGTGAGCACCACCTCCCGGTCAACAATTTCATCTCTTCCGGAGCTAAGGAATTGTGAAAATTTTGTACCAGGTTACGACACATCCATATTTTTCTTGATTTTTACTATTCGTCGTAAAACTTGAACCAACTTACTTTTTGTCATCAGATTTTAACTATTTTCATAATTTTGATAAAGCCATCCAAATTTGGAAAACAGAAAGGACGGGCTAATTATTCCCACGACTTTTGGGCTAATTTTTCCCTACCTGTCACGTGATTAAGCCCAGATTCACATAATTTTGGCCCGAAATTCAAAAAGTGGCTCTCGGGAACCGGGCTAATTTTTCTCACAGTATGTAAAAAGTTGTATTCTAACATTACCGGGCAGCAATGGAAAAAATTAGCCCAGGGCATGGAATAATTAGCCCAGGGGGTGGGAATGATTAGCACAGGTCTTCATTTTTGTACCTCGTTGCCATGGTTACATAAAATTATTGTTTTACAGAGGTTAGGAGAGGTTAATAATTTTAAGAAAATTAATTTTTGGAGAAGATCGCATACTCGATGAGTCCGAATCCATATGTTCATATAATACGAGATAACGACTTTGGGAATCACCCAGGCATAAAAGTGGGAACAATTAGCCCAGCTTACCCTAGTGACAACCAGATATATATATTGGAGGTCTAATGTGTTTCTTAAAGGCGGTATTTATATGAAACTATTCAAATGTTTAACTGCTAGCATCCGAATATTCACTCCAACCTCAACCCACGTAGGACTTGCACATCCGCTGTTGTATTTGCTTTGGAAAGCGACGAACGTTTGCGAAGCGTACATCCGTTAACACGTGTAATTAAAAGCATAATTCCGTGTATCATAATTTCGACAAATATGAGTTTATAGTCGGATATCCATTAGGCACGTTGATTGATAAACTACACTCTTCGTCAAGGGGTGGTGGTCAGGAGTTACGAGCCACAATGTTGTAAAGAAATCGAATAGGCAATGAATTTCCGGTAATTATGTGTACGGTATGTTTCAATACAAGGGAGAAAAGCCGCTGGTACTGGTGGTATGATATTCAAAATTATGGCTCTTCGCTATTTGCTTCAGAGGACGTGTAATTACATTGTTTTTGCTATTGAAGTATTTAATACTTGATGTTTTTGAAACTTTAGTCTAACGAATTTGTAGAATTGGGAGCCCATCGGCCCTTCGCCAAGGCGACAATTCCGGGTTTAGAGGTTTGTGTCCAAAAGTCCTATTGCACACTCCCATCCATCATGAATCCTGAACAAAAAGATTTCAGAATGTCAAGTTTTTTTAAACTGCATTACAAATTAATACCATCGCTCACGGATGTCACCAATTCAATATAATATATATGTATAGACAGGTAGTTGCAGAGAACCATAGGGTTTGTATACAGCACGAGACACCTCGTGAGAGTTAGATATTATTCTTTGGAATATGTACAATTTGACGCCTGCAGATGAAACATCAACCCCTGCGGGCATTTCTTTATTTTGGACCCTTCAGAACTTCCTTCATGGAGATTGCGTCTGGACCTACAACATAATCTAAGAGGGAAACTGAACGTGTCCAACAATTCGTGTCAGGTCTATACTTCAGTTTCGATTAATAGATTGAATAGACTGTCATGCCAGGAAGGAAAGTCACCAGTGGTATCATTTTCATAATTACAGTTTGTCATTGTTTACATTAGAGGCTATGTAATTTTATTAATTTGGTATTCCGGAAGTCTAAAACGTGTTGAAAATTCCGGCTGACTGAAGGTGTAGAAGCGGACGCCTTTCACAACGCCCATAATTCCGGGTTTGGAGTTTCGAGTCCGAACTCCGAAGGTTCAATTTTGCAAACTCCGATATTAATCCTAAAATTAACAAAATTTCGAAATGCAAATATCGTCTTGTGGGAAACATTTTAGTTAATGTGTGATGCTGTAGAGCTCGCAATGGTCCGGTCCGGTCCTAGGCAGAAACCGGGACCGGAACGAACAAGATTAGGACCGGACCGGACCGGGACCGACCTTGTCCAGTTCCGGTCAATGTTTCTCAATTTCTCTGGCCTTGTAATGCAATTCCTGTTCAGACGGGTGAGGGAATAGTAACTGACGAAAGTAATCGTACAATTATACACAACCTAGCTAGAGATAAACATTGTTTTGTGTCAGAACTCGGTCCGAGACCATACCGGACCACGGTTCCGTCCGGTCCACCTAACCGGGACCGCAGGAGCTATACAGAAACTAGTTGGAGGTAAAAACTGTCATGCGCCAAAACTCGGTCCAGGATCGGACCGGACCGCGGTTCCCGGTCCGGTCCAGAGGTGGTTGGGACCGGGACCGTACCGAGGACCGGAACGAACTTCACTGGTCCTAAAAATCCGAGACCGGATCGCGGCCCACGGTCCGGTCCGGTCCTGGACCAGGACCGTCGCGAGCTCTAGATGCTAGTGTGTTACCGAGTTTCGAAATATTTTGGTCACGGAGAGGAACATAATACTTATAGGGCAGCCGGAATAAGCCATTCACTGTCTCTCTCAGTATATATTCACACCCTGGAGTTCAAAAAGTCAATATATCTGTGTATCCATTATTTCAGTCTGAACATGGGTATTATCAATGTCTTCTTTCCAACATTGAGTAAATTTCCTTCCACGCTTTAGTACTTAATCCTGGATCTGGATTTGCGGTATACGTGAATGATGCGCGAGATATGCCGACTCAATTGAATGGGACCGCCGTTTAGAACACGAGATGAACGGCCAACTCCAACCCACCCGTTCATCAAGATATCGACCCCGGGGATAACTGTGTCCAAAGTTTCGCGCACTGCGCAGAAATTCGCGATTTCCGAGTATTTGGTGGCTTTGACAACCATCATCACCCCCGGGGGCAAGCGGTTTAGGCAACCATGATGAGGTTTTGTTTATAGTTCGTTTGTCTGGTTTTGTTAAATTGAGTAGAACTTCAACACCTACGAGGTCCAAATTCGATTATCGAATGCTGAATCCTATTTATCTCAATT
>JAQGCA010002706.1:0-13298 GCA_034698945.1 Protaphorura quadriocellata | reverse complement strand
TTCATATAATACTAGATAACGACTCTGGGAATCACCCAGGCACAAAAGTGGGAATAATTAGCCCAGCTTACCCTATTGTTTTCTGACTCATCAGTTAGTTATCAGTTTAATACAATGCCTCATGTTAAATAAATTTAGGGCCCTGTGTCTTTCTCCGGAGCTGACCGGATCGGTGTGACCTCTTTCTCACAAGTTCAAGGTATTTAACAGAATTTTATCATTAGGAAAGCTAAAATGTTCGATCATTTGAAAAATCTTCTAACTACAAATTCCAAGTTCAAGCGAAATGAAAAATCAAAACGGCGAATCCGTTGGCCTGAAAATAAACGTACTCATCATTCGTCAAACTCTGAGTAATTTTTCTTCTTATTTTTTCCCTCTGGTTTTTGTAGACGGTAAATTGATTGCAGTCGGTCTGTACTTCCCACGTAAATCCAAACTAGAACTAAACTGTTCTGGGTGTTTGCCGATCCGATGGCCTCGGAACCAAGTGCCGATTGATAGGAGAGAGATTCGTTTCAAAATCATTCGTGTGGAAACTTCACTTTATTTTATTGTGGCAAGTGTAGCGTCTGGTGGAATTATGTTGGCCGCCGGTTTCCTCGCCTTCAATCTCTACAACAGAAAACTCAAGTAATAAAACACCGAAAACACACAAAACACAACAAACCACAAGTCCTGTCACAGTCACAGTCTTTACGAGGTAACTCCGTGACGTGTCCATCGGGTTCATATTATCATATTTCCCCCCATAAAGGTTGTCATGTAATGGGCACACAGTTACAAAAATAAGGTTCATTTTTTACCGTTCACACATCCTTTTGTGAATACAAATTTTTTTCTCGGATAATCCTTTAGAAAATTGTCTAGAGCCTTGAACAGAATTGTGATACGTGTTAAGTGGGGATTGCATATGGCATCCGATATAAAACAATTGCTGCAAAATTGCTGCTTATCATCTAGAAAACACTACTAAAAGATTGGGAGACAATATTGAGTATGACCATGTCACGGGGTTACCTTGTCGCTGTTCATCCTAGACAAGCTAAGCAGTCAGGTTTAACAGAATTTCTTTCTTAAACCACCATTCCATTAGCATGCATTGTTCTCCCGTGTCACTCCTTGAACCAAGCAAATATTTCACTCACTCACTTCAAATCCTTCTCTGAGTCCTGGTCCTAGAATTTGGGGAGAAGAAATGAATTTGTGTGAATGGGTTTTCCCTTTTCATTCGGATGATTTTTTTTAAGCTCCATTGTGTCTCATGTCAAATTCAGGTACATCAAACTGTCCAGCCCAAGACTCAACAATATGGTCATAGTTGGATGCATTTTTGCCTATGTCGCTGTGATACTTCTGGGCTCAGAATTTGGACCAGAACCAGACAACAAACATTTTGCCTATATTTGTTTTGTAAGTCCCTTCACTTGCTCTTTCATTGGATTTAATTTTCAACTATAATCTAGTGTTAGTGTATTCAAAATTCAAATATATTTAATCGAAAGTTGGAACGAAAAAATATCTTGCAATTTCTTTTACAATGGTAAGACGACCAAATTCATGTGATGGAAATCGAAAGTCCTAAAAATTTTGTGGTAGACATTTACTTAATGAAAAACGTACAGACACTTTGGGTCAAAGTCAAAGCTCTGTACTCATCTATTTTGAGATGGACTTTCGTGTAAAGCGCTTTTTCAATAATGTAAAAACAGCATAATATGCAGAGTACAACGAAGTTATTATTTAATACAATGTGAAATAATAGAATCGCATCGGCAGGACTTCTAAATCGCAACACCTGTTAAGTGTTTTCAAAAAATTGCAATGAAAATTAATTCCAAACAAGGTCTTAATATTTCGAAAATGCAGTATTTTGTATGTCTGAAAGGGTATATACGTATACATATACGATCAATTTTGAGCAACTTATAAAAACATTTTTTCTCTCTTAATTAACTGAATTTCAAATTCGTATAGCATCATGTCACTCATACCAACATACGTGACGTACTGTTCTCATTTCTGTGAACCCTGAAACGCTGGAAACGCTGGAGAGGAAAATTTGGACATATAATTTGTAGAGAATTCTATAAATTCTAACAAGACAGCCGCTTCAAAATCCAATACGCTGACTACTATTTTAGTGCAAATTGTACACAAAGACGGTGAACAAATATAGAATCGAGTATTGTCATATTCTGGAAATAAACACGTCCTCAATGTGGAAATACATTAATATTTTTGTGCGGACATTGAGGCATTGAGACATCTAGATTATTTTGAAAATGAACAATATCTAATAATTTAACTTAACATATAGGCAAATTTTCTGAAAAGTACTTTTAACGTCCTGTTTCCCAATTCCAGAATTTTTTCCAACTCCACTTGGTTTGAATTTAGAGACAAAACTCGCTGATTTGAAAATTCAGACGTCAATCGCAATCTGCAGTGCTTTTCCCAGTATTTTCTACCATAACAATCAACAACATTTTATAAATGAAATGATTTGTCAAAATTTAATTGCTCGCGCTTACTTCCTTTAACCTGGAGAAATATTATTTATTTCTCATTTATTCTAATGAAAACTGGGATAGCGTTCACCTTCAGGTTTCCTTAATAGTGTTAATAGCAACTAATGTCCATTATGTACATATACAGTTTGCAATACGATTGCTGTTAAACCGTTGATAAATAATGTACGAGTTGAATTATAATTAGCAGAAGGAATTATACAGCCCATGATACTTTGTACATAGTACGGGCAGACGTAGACGCGTGTTACCTGTGCTTATGCGTTGTGTTTGTGATTATCTGGAAAGCTGAGATATGCGTGGAAGGGTAGAACAGAATCCCCAACAATTTCTAGCAGTTAACAAAAAAAATTTCAGGTGACAAATCGGTCATATTGTTCTTGGATATATTGAGTCGGACGAATTTAGCACATGTGTCGGAAGTCACGTATTACAAAAAAAGAAAAAAATAGACACCGTTTATTCAAAACGATAATCACTGACGTTACATCAACGTTAGCCTTCCGACTCAGTATACGTTACAAAGTTGTTTTTACGAAATAGTTGAGGGTCAAATAATTTTAGGACTTTAATATCAAGATGAAGAATTGTAGGAACCCTTTAGTACCGTAGTGGCGACGTCAACAGCTAGTTGATTCGGTAAATGAAACTTTTCAAGAAAATCCTGAAAGAGAGGGGTCGAATATTAAGTATGGTATTTTAGGCTAAAGTTCTCCGTGATCGCGATTGATTTCATTTGGATACGAAATGGGTGGCATTCCCGAGAAAGTTTCTTGACTTGTCAGTCATCAAAATTTTGAAATCTTCCTGTCGCTTGGAAATATTTATTTTCAGTTAATTTAATTTAAATTTGAATTAGATATTTTATAAACATATTTATAGTAAATTCATGACCAAGTTGGAAGCCATTTTGCAATGAATTGCAATGTAGTCCAAATTTAAGTCCATTAAGTGCTGCCACGGATCAATCAAAGTGTCAAGAATGTTTAATATTTTTTTAGTGAGGACCTCCCTCTCTCTAATTTGATTAACAAGTCAAGTACTATGCACTAGAACTATGTAATACCTGTTGGAGACCCTTACGTATTAAGGATTTCCCTAATTTTTGCATTAATTTATATTTGAACTAATACGTTACCTCGTTAAAGTTATATAAAATTTACTCATTTTAAAACAATTTGGGTAGCTTCTAATTCACGGTAAATCAGTGACGAGAACATTTAAAAAATTATCGCTTGTTTGAATTATTCATCAGAATTTGATCAGTACAAGGTTAATCTCATTTTATACATGGTCACGAATCAGTTACTAAAAGTTCAGAATCTTCTCGGCCCGCGGATTTTTCCCGGAAATCCGGTTTTAAAGTCTATCAGGATTCCTCGCAGCCATAATATCGTCACTCAGTACATACCTAATCTACTATCCGTACTTATTTAATTCATAGTAAATAGATTTTTAATTTGCTGTTGAACCTTCCAATTTATTGTAACTTTAAGTGAACATTTGTAAAACATCGCCTATCCCAATTTCAATCAATCTTGCTCAAAATTATTAGGCACCCGGCCCGTCCTTGTCTGCATTCAACTCCCCATACGGTAAACATAATTGAAACGTCAAGAAGGTGAATTCGACTATGTGAACATTTTCTCTTCCTCGAATTTCACAATTGCATTGTAGTATGAAGAACTAATGCAGGTGATGCATGAAATTCTTACGGTACTACAGATGGTAAAATTCTTCCATTTTTTCTCTCTGTGCAGACAAGGGCTTATTTACTCTCGGCTGGATTTTCTCTTGCCTTTGGAGCTATGTTTGCCAAAACATATCGGGTTCATCGGATTTTTACAAGAAGTTGTGCCGGAATCGTCAAAAACAAAGTGAGTATTTTATGTATGTACATACTGACTACGTTATGTTACGGTCAATTCTGCGATGGTGTCCGTATTATTTAATGTTTGCATTTTACTATGACTTGGCAATATTCATGCAATAATGACAGTGCGTAGTAGGGATACTTCGTTGTTCAAAACCGAATTCCGCCGTTTTTTAACTTTATTTCTGCATTTTATATATTTGATTGAGCGAATTGCTCTCCCTTAATTCTCCTTAGCCAATGATATTGATTTCCACTTAAAGAGGTCGCGATTTTTGCTGGAATGATCAGTTGAAACATTTCGGAGGTGAGTTCTAATAGACATTGGTTTTTAGAAATGAAGGAGTCTAAAAATAAAATTACCCATGGTCACTTTGACTATAACATATACTAATATTGTAAAAGAAAGGGAAAGGTGGATGATGGACTTGATAAATACAATTATAGCCAACTCACAGCACACACATGAATGGCACAAAGCATAAGGAGAAAGAAGTACAAAAGAGTTGCCAGTACTTTCGTCGCTTTCTCCACTTTCTCCAAACAAATTCTTTTCACCGAGGGAAATACTTGTGTAGTGAATAAAAACCGTTGTGCAAATGCTTTTGCCATCCAAACAAAAATCACTTTTGTTGTTCGTGCTTGAGTGGAGAAATCACAGGTCTCTGGTTGACTGCCTTGCTCACTATTCACTAACAGGGGACAGTATGTGATCGTAAAATTCACAAATAATACTGCACAATTAGTTGTATATTTTAACTGTATTTTGTCATGACTAAATTAGACATAAGACTCAAATCAACTGTACATTCTTAGAAAATTAATGTGCAATAAGAACCACACTGTAGACGCAAGAATATTTTTATATACGCGATACCCCGAGGACTGAATCATAAAAGTTTCACTTTGTTCGGATTTTACATTCAAATTTTGTTCCTTGTGAACCAAAAATGTATTTTGTTGTTGAGGAGAGGAAAAGTATTATTTAGACATGCTGAGGTGGTTAACACGTTTGTAGAAGTAAAAGTCCTGAGGGAATTCTAAACCACAATGCCAAGTAGTAGTGGCAGCAATCAAAATTTTACGGGCCATAAAGCGCTGTAAAGTGGAAATCATTTTAAGAGATTACTTCAAAAATGGAAGTGGGCCCGACACCCTAGTTCCTCTGGATTTACATCTTATCTGTATACATTGGTTTTCAATTTTCTGTTTTAAAACCGATAGCATATAAAAAGATATTTTTGTAACTCTGTAAATTATTACAAGATTACAGGCGCAGTACCGAATATGTGACCAGCTTTGTGGCTGAATACGACTACATAGTAATATTGAACCAATATCAATTAATTCGGCATATTTTAGGGCTTCTGGCTACCATATTCTCCTAATTTTGTTCCTTGTTTCTGACAGTTATTGCGGGACCGCCAATTGATGATGTTAATATTAGCCCTCCTTGCTATCGACTGCGTCGTTGTGACTAGTTGGGCAATTTTTGACCCCATGCGTCGGACACTCAAAAATTTGACTTTAGAAAATGATCTTGAAGATCGAGCAATTGTATATCAGACTCAGGTATGGTTTGAATTTCTTATTTCATACTCTTATTCAATACATTGAAACGGGATTACTCGACCTCAACCTGGCGACCACCTGACCTTACTGACCACATGTCGTGTCTCTGTATTGTGTATTACGCCATATTATAAGCTCAATAATTCAGGTTAACCTCAGCAGCACGGTCAAATTTTGTTCTGCGTGACACTGTAAGTTCCGCTGGAGCTGGAACAGGTTTCTATGTACTTTGGTTGTATTATTGTACACATATTAGTTGATATTTTATTTGTTCACTTGACCTGCCGAATTTGTAACCAATTCTACATATCAAAATCCCTCAATCCATAGTATTGTGTTAATCTCTCCAGTAAGCGCAAAATTCAATTTAACACATTTATCAAGTTAATTTTGGTTTTAGATTGAGGTCTGTCGCTCTCAGCGTGGTCACGTCTGGCTCATTGTATTGTATGGTTACAAGAGTCTACTACTCATGGTCGGGCTGTACATGGCTTGGGAAACAAGGTCAGTTAATTAATTTTGATTAAACACATGCAAATTAATAAAAATAGAAAATACACAAAGAGTTGATGAGATAATCAAGATTTTGTTCGATAAAATTAATAAAATCGAAATTAATTTGGCGATGATGTAAGAGTCGGTGTACTAAAATTAAAGTAGCACTAAATGAATAAAGAAGAAAATAGATAATTGTACGGATGGATGGACGTTATGTGCTGCATTTTACATAAGAAATGGGCACCAGTTACACTGAAATATCAAAGTAGCAAAAAATCAAAAATTCTGCTATATCAGCTCTGGTTTGACTTAATTTAGCGTAATAAGTATCTTATGTGCGAATGTGATTTGCGTCAACTATTCCTGTACAATCATCATATTTAATTCTCCAAAGAAAGTATGTCCGAAATTTTTCACCAAGAATACGAAAAACTTAAGTTTCAGTTATTTAATAAACTTGTAGTCCAAATTGCCGTTAATAAAAGCGTTGATTTATTAAAATTATATTAGAAAATTAGTATAAGAATGAGAAAAGATATTGGTCACATTTGATTAAAATTTTAGACACGTAAAGATTCAAGTACTGAATGACTCGAAGTACATTGGGCTGTGTGTATACATCGTGGTGTTAACGAGTGTGTTAGCAGTTTCCCTTGCTAATTTGATATCCGAGAGGGTCACAATTTGTTTCATGAGCGTCACGGCCCTAATCCTGACCTCTACAACAATTACACTCTGCCTTCTATTCTTTCCAAAGGTAAGTGGTTCGACTTAAAATACTCATAATATACGTGTAACCGTTATGCACGGAGTGAGACAAATTTTTAAAAAGTCTGTCAAACACATATTTTCAATTTTTGAAGAAATGTCATGGCTTATTAGTTCAAAAATATATTGACAACGTATGATTTTAGTCTTTCAGTTCACCCTAAGTTCACATCTCTCCAAAAAGTGACGGACAAGGTCCAGTTTTCAAAAATACAGTAATAAATTGCTTTAAATTTATTGTTATCACTGGAACACACCAATGAATAACCGATCTTGTGTGGAATCTTACACAGTTGAACTACCTATGTAGAATAATTCATTCATGTGGTGAATTAAATCACGATTCAGTCAAATCCATCCGCCGAAGAAACGATGCAATTTGGAACAGAAGAATAGTTTACTTAAACTGAAAGGTCATACGGCTGGATGGAAGGATTTTTGTTGTACAATTTGGATATAGACTTTTGTAAACTCTGAATTGTGCAGGGTGTTTCATATCTTATTTACCCTTCCCAACTTCAGCCCAAACTGAAGGTTTCAGAAATATCCTATATGAAATTCCATACAACATGTTTAACTGAATTTTCTTTCTGACTCCTATTTCACCTGTAGTTGTAGTGAAAAGATTAAAATATATGAAACACCCTGCATTGTACTCTGTGTGTTATTTGTACTATTGAGATGATGTATCGATTATTTTATTGTCATGCTTTTCCTTCCCTGTGTGGTGTTGGTAGATCCATGCGATTGTGAACAGGACCAATTTGGGGAACCCGGTCGTGGGAAAAGGACTCAAAATTCAATTCAATACTCGCAGGTGAGTTCACGCGGAAGTAAATGCTAGACGCTGAGCGAGTACGAACCTACGAGTCTTGATCTGATTTTCCGGTTCGTCATTTTTCCAAGACGTTACAAAGGGAAAAGGCACTGATTGAGTCAGAATGAATTATGTATAGTAATACAATTTCAACAGTCCTACTTACAGGAAGGAAAGGCTATGCTGTGGTTAAATCACAGAAAAAGCTAGATAGGAAATAAAAAATATCTTCCAGCAGATCCATATTTTGTGAAAGTAGTGGTTCAGGAATTAAAAAATTACAAAAAATCTCAATTCGAATAAAAATAATTTAGCGCGTGTTTACTTAGATAGTGCACAGGAACTTCATTTTAAAGCAAGTTTTGAACAACGTATAATTAATTAGAACCATTTTTAGAAGAGTAACGATTTTCTCTATTACCACCTCAGAACTTTCCCTTTCAGTGCTTAAGATGCTAGTTTTCTCTGGGGGCGTTCAGTTTCGAGTCATCTGAATAGATTTGAAATAAATTAGTGTGTAGAATTGTCGAACTACAAGTCGTCTTTTATAAATTACAACGGACTTTGACTCGTTAGTTCTTTCAATTGTTACAGGAGTACTTCCTAGATTTTGAATTTACGTACGCGCACAATCTCATATTGTGTCTTTTGACTTTTTCACTTCAGATTTATGGTTGAAGACACAAAGGAACTTTTGTTTCGGGCTGAAGTTCAAAATCGAGTTTATAAAAGACAAATCAAAACTGTTGAAGCAGAGATTTGGCGATTAGAAGGTCTTCTTCTTTCGGATGGAATGCCAACCAGTTCCAAGACGTCTTTTCGAACGAAGGTAAAATGCACCTCAAAATAGGATGCATATTTTAGGGAACTATTTAATTTTTAGTTGAAGCCTACATATAATTAATAGTTAAGTTAACTCCAGACATTCGACGGCTATATAAAGAGTATTCAAGAAAAAGTAGTATCATGCGAATCATTTGTTCAGCAAGATGATTATGCCAAAAAATGCTATTACATAGTTTCTAATTACTTTTTCCTGTGATTTCAGTGCATACGAACTCTCACTTACTTCTTCAGTGAATTTGGAGGAGAGATTAAAAATTAGGGGCTGGAGGAGTATACCATAAAATATTTTCATTGAAATTTCTCTATGTGAAAGTTTTCCAAGAGCTTTCTAACACAAAATTGAACGCACAATTCAAGTACATAAAAATTGTTTATTAAGGTACAAGGTGAGGATCAAGCGTAAAATTTTGTTAATGGATACACTTCTCATCAGAAAGCTTCATAGGCGAATAGGAAACGGTATTGGTTGAAAAAAATCAGATTAAAGAGCACAAGAAGAAATTATCGAACACTTAAAGAATAGTAGTAGATACATAGTATTTCATACAGTTTCCATTCCTGACATTTTATTCAACGAGTCCTCAAGTACATTAAGTACACCCCGAGTGCGTTAATTTTTTCTGTAAAACCCATTGAAGGAATGAGTCGCTATATTTACCCCCTGCCGTCATAGGACCACCTGGACACGCTGGACAACTGTGGTTGTCCTTTATGAGCATGACCGTCATTTGAGGAATCACAAACGACGTTTACTTATTCATTTTAGTTCATTTTACCGAATAGATACTAAAAGTTCACAGTATCTATTTCTGGAAAAAATCAAGCGAGACGTCATTATATTTCTGAAATAATAGTGATAAAATATAAATTCCATCACTTTTTAACAGGTGGGGGGTCGAGATCGGATGGCCAGGAGAGAGCGACCAGAAGGTCAATCTGATATCCCACCACCTTCTGGTGATGACCACGATAGTCCCACAGATTCCTCTGAGGATAATGTGTCTGGGTCATCACCGAGTGAGATTTACACAGTTTACCTCCGAGGGCCCCGATTTATAATTCCATTGTCCCTCGTCAACCTCAGGAGGTCAAGCAGCTGCAATAGTTCTGCGCCCCTGACAGTCAGTTCTGTAGCCGCTATGGCGGCTTCTGCTTTGTCACCACAAAATGTCTCTCAAACTACGACAACGCTAAATCCGGACACCCACACTAATCCAAACCCGAATGGGATAATCACAAAAATGTACAGAATCAAGTCGGAACCAAAACTTGGACAAGAAGAAATTCCTACGATTGTGAAACCGCCTTCAGTGGATGGCATTTTACTTCCCAATCAAATGGGAAATTCTTCTAGGAAAAGTAGTACGGGCAGTAGTACTGGAAGTTCCACGAGATTGTACTCACTTCTCAAATATCCGATAACTTATGTCACAGGTTTACTCCGTCCAACCCCAGAAATTACAACAAAAAGTTCAGGATTGACTCGGCACACAGGTTGTTTCGTCAAAGGACAAAAAGTGTACCCTCGACAAAAGTTTAGTTCAGTGCCAAATTTATGGGGTGTGAAGGGGTCACCGGGTTTGGATGGGAGGAAAAGAAGTGACCTCGACCTTGGTGGTGAATCCATGTCTCAGGAACCAAATTCGTTAACAGAGCAAGATCAAGGTTTATTAAAGTTGATTGAAACCAGTGTGGAGTCACCTTATTTGTAAATAATG
This sequence comes from Protaphorura quadriocellata, assembly GCA_034698945.1. NCBI lineage: Eukaryota > Metazoa > Arthropoda > Collembola > Poduromorpha > Onychiuridae > Protaphorura > Protaphorura quadriocellata. The sequence goes on along the minus strand of JAQGCA010002706.1, from coordinate 2,675 downwards.
TAGTGTTCTGTAGAATGGGGTGGTTCGGAAGTGATAAGAAGGATTGAATATGAAATTCATTTATAAATTAGCATTCTTTTGTTTGACAAAGGTTTTATATGTTTACAATGTAATTTACGACTAAGCCTCGAGGCGATATTATCAGACACGGGCTAAATATCAAATAATCAAAAATACTTCGACTTGATTTTCGCCAAACTTCAACCAATTCGACAATAAAATATCTCGAATGATCTGAAATTGAACAATATAATTATATTTTTATATTTGAACCAAATAAATCGCACTTTATTATTGTTGAAATGGATTTTATGATGTATTTCCATTCATTATTTTTATTTTATTTTTATTTCGACTCTTTTTCGGAGTCTGGTAATTGATATAATTCCGTGTGGAGTTATAAGTCAATCTTTCGTGATCATGGTTTCTAACTCTCAAACAACGAAATATGTATTACTAGAAATCCGTAGTTCGAATACAGCGTCCTTCCTGGATGAACGTAGAACGGACAAGATGTACATACAATGTGGTTGTAGAGTCTGACTTACTACTCGAATTTGAACTTCTTTGACCAGAAAACTTTGATTGTAGTTTCGACTTCACATCATGCCTTTAGCTTTAATCCTTCCTTTCAAATTTACTGGACTTTGACTTTGACGAAAGATCAAAATACACAAAATTTGCATAAGTAAATACGACCAGATGTGGGAGCAGCGGAACAAAGTAGCCCAACCCAGTCCCAGGCATTTGGGCTCAATTTCTCCTCGTTGTAAAATACACACTACAGTATGGTGCTAAAATCCTCAAACCACCGAGCTTTCACTTTCTCAAAGGTTTCGGCCTTTGTCTTGAGTCACTAATTGGATTCGTACAAAGTTCATAACACAAAAGACGAATTGCCGACAGACGTTAGAACTTATGCACATCTCGTGTCCAAACTGTCTAGTCTCTCAGTCTGATCTGTTTATTAGATCAAGAGAAATCTTATTGTTTCACGAAGAGCCAGGAGCAGAAAATGGGATTTCGACTCAAAGGCGTCTCAACAGTTCTAAACTTAAAATTTCAAATCAAGAAGGAATAGATCTGCCTAATTTGTATATCTTGAATATTGGAAGAGCCTCTGATCAGTTCAATCGGAATCGGATCAATCAAAATCTCACCTTAACCTTTTTGTTTACCCAAGTATGGATTACAAAATACGAGATGACATTCCATCCAGTAGGTTATGGTTGGGACACCATAACTGTTTTTATCAAACGGCTGGACAATAATTATGCACATTTTCATGATTTCATACAAAGGACCCACTAGAAACCCTTTTCAGTCCAACTTCATCCCGGGCGCAGTGCGAGTGCCTAGATCATAGGCGCCAGATCAGGAGAGCTAATGATCTATCGCTAGCAATGCTAAATTATTAAAATCGACTATAAAGCAATAAAAATAAATCAACTTACAGATTTTAGTCGCGCTCATTCCTACTCAAAGGTCACAATTTTCGAAATAGAAAAAAGATGAAATTGTTGCACCGTGGAATGTATATCTGCTTTTCGTATTGCGGAAAGAGGTTGTTTAATTGAAATATGCATTTCATTGATAGGTGAGTCATCAAAGCTCAAAATCAGATTAATTGGAAAAATACGGGGTGAATCAGAAGTAAGAATGAATTTTCAGTGACTCGAAATGGTCAATTTTTCAGGGTAAATCTAGATTTAATAAGAATTTCGCGAATGAAATATTTTTAACGGAACTTACCGTAAGAATAAGAATTTCATGTCACTGCAGCCTGAGAATATTGTGAATGGGTACGTCCTTATTAACGAAACACCGAAATCACAACTGTTTAAGGTGAATTGTGTTGATTGTTGTCTAAGACATTTCCCTTGGAATGACTATAACAAAAAGTAATGGAGAAAGAGAACTAATAGGCACATTATTTCTATTTCGGTCGATACTTACCACATCTTTAAAAATTCGACCGAAAGCATTCTTTTGTTTTTATCACTTTCATTTCCATTACCTTCGAGTTACTATTGTTTTGTTTCGTGCAAAGCAGCTATTCACAATTCACATAAACTAAGCATTTGGCCACCCACAACATAACAACCGGGAGAATGGTAGACTGAAATCCGCTAGCAAATGTCAGTCAAATGGAAACATATTGTATTTTGAGAGATGGGTTTCAAACCAACATCCTGTACAGAGTGGGCCAAAACGATGCATAGCTATGTAGTTCGAGACATTAAAACGTACATATTCAATCCAATCCAATGACTAATGACAAGGAAACTTTTTCTACCGCAGTTAAAACAGAAACAGCTAAAAATCAGCCCGGCCGGTTTTGAGCACAAATGTTAGAAGTTTTCGAAAATACCGTTCCAGGAATATGTAAAACTTCTACGAAAGAACCAAACAAATAAGCATACACTAAAAATTCCAGAATAAAACCTTGAAACCTGCACAAACCGTGACGAAGTATATTTGAAGTGACTAATACTTATCTGAATTCTACATTTGAATGGTGTTTCCTTGTCAGATTGGCTCTTTCTATCTGTATCCTAGCTAGATATGTAATTATTCGGAAGGATGCATTACTTTTGACCCATGCTGTAGTGGTCTGTGGAGTTCGCCGCTTTGGTCGAATGGTCATTGAATGAATAATAAATCTATTTTGGCTT
>JAQGCA010002705.1:0-13299 GCA_034698945.1 Protaphorura quadriocellata | reverse complement strand
ACTATATGTATAACCATTTTGCGCGTGCTATCGAGGGCACATCTGATTCGATGACGTTTCATCTGAATGTCTAGCCAGGAAACGGTCTTAGTGTTATTAAGTTAATGGGAATGTGAGATAAAGTGGTATCGATTCTGAATTATTTAGTTTGTGCCGTGCTCGCGCCTAATTGCATGCACACACGGACCACTACTGTTGTAACGTAAATTATTGAATACCATGGATGATACCAATTCGATTTGTTTCCTTCAGTTTTTCTATCAAGCAACATGTAATGTCTACTCATTCCTTCGTGATCAGGAACATCGTAACTCCTGTCCTGATAACAGAACCATATTATTTATTGTGTTTCAGACAAGATTTTCTACCTACTACATAAATATACGTAATGCCTTTATAACCGTTATGAGTAAAAAAGGATGACTATAAAATTGCCGAATTACCTAAGGTGAGGACACCATAGCTGCTTTCTAATAATGGCGATTCCTATGGTCTTTGCCATTACGATTCATGGCATTTAATCACTTTTCTTCCAGTGCGTTGTGAGAGTGAGGGGCAGTTTACTTGTGTAGCGTTCATGGGATGCTAACTAATATGTCTGTTCTGCTTGTTTTCATTAAATTGTATTGCATTGTATTGTAAAGGTTTAAAGTTAACTATACATATAGTTTAGGAACTTTGGCAAATATTCATCTTCAGCCCAAAGCATTTTCTTCCACTAGGAACCGACTAAGAACTTGAACCCTGACCGATCTGTTGTCCGACATCGTAATGTTGGTTACGCTTACTCGCGCAAAGCAAATATACAGACAGGAAATTCAGGTCTACTAGGTATTCTAATCAAAAATTCAGAGTCAGAGTCAGAGAATTCTTTATTAATGTCATAATGTTCCATGGCCCATACAGTTCAGTATAATAACCAAATTGATTTCCAATAGGTAAAGATCTCGAAGAATCATTAAAAAAGGGGAAAGATAATTTTGAAAATATAGTCAAGAGTGGAACGTCATTAACTTTTTAATGAAGTTACGATAAATGACAATTTTAATGAGGCTATAATATAATACCTGTGATCTTTCGTGTATAGATTCTGTTATCTGAAATTGTGTATCCTCCTAATAATAATAATTTTGTATAATCTGTAACTATTATATAACTTAATTATAATACCTAATGTCTCTACCGAAATTCTGTAATGATGTAATTTCCTATCCTAATTCCTTTAGGGTCGGGTGTTGTTACGAAATAAATTGAATTCGAATTTGAATTTGAAAGTCAGACGATTGCGGATAAAGAATACAAAAGTGCATCCTATAAATTATGCACGCAATTGCCAGACTAGAATGCAATTTAGTTTATGAAGTGTCTGACTAAGGCCAAAGAATGCAATGAATTCCCTAGCCGTTTCAGACTTTGTCCAGCCGATTAATTTTCCAGACATAATAAACGAACAAAGTGGTGAAGGTTACAGCTTACCCCATTGCCATTACACAAGTCCGTCGTCCCTGGTGGAGGAAAAAGCGGCCAATTTCAAGTGTGAAAATTGTTATTCCCTATCTATTTTATGACACAAAAGTTTATTTGCTCACTTGGTTCTGTGTCTGGGTCGTAAAATTAAATGAAAATTAGGTAAGGTTAAACGTGGAAGGACAAGGAATTTTTGTAACTAACTATTTTGAGTTTAAGAAGTGATAATTATGGCGGAGAGTGAAGAGGACTTGACGATTCCTCGGGCTGCAATGAACAAAATGATCAAGGAAATCCTTCCTTCCATTCGTGTGGCCAACGATTCCAGGGAATTAATTCTAAATTGTTGCACTGAATTCATCCATTTGATCTCATCAGAGGCCAATGACATATGTAACCAACAGACAAAGAAAACCATTTCTCCAGAACATGTTCTTCAGGGTAACTGATTAAGACTATAAATATTACTTTCTAACTTTTATTTTGAAGCAACAGTACTTGAATTTTGATAGTGTCAAGTGAGTGTGTTTTGTCAGTGATGAAATGAAAAATGAAAATTCATTTTTTAATTGTAATTTGCTACGTGGTTAACGCTTACCACAAGCTTAAGTTGCTCCAATCCAATTTTTGCTGAAATCTTTTCCTTTCGGAATAGAACATATTTGAACTATTTTCGTAGACAGATAATTTGTTCAGTTGCGTTGAACCATTCTAGTCTGATTTTTTTCTCTCGGATAACTCTCTGAAACTTTGTCAAAGTCGGTAGGTCTGAAAACATGAAAATTAATTTAACATTTAGAAGTCCAATAACCGCGCACTTCGAGTTAAAGAATACTTTATTGCAAAGTCCGATGGCGTTGGCCTGTGACATCATCATAACATAAAGTACATTGAGTTGACGTTGGACCTCCCATATTCGTACCTCTGAAGTACGTGACTGAAGTCTGGAGAAGCGTTCAAGCGTTTCTTAGTTATATTATACGTGTAACGAAAAAACGCTCTTGACTAACTTATTATGTAGCCAAGGACTTGCGATGCGACATACGCGCTCGAAGAAAAGCAAGCCTGTAAATAGTTTTCGAATTTCTACTGTTTTTGTTTTAGAATTTGTAATGTAAGGGAATGTTACGAAATGTAACAGCGAGAGTAGAACCCATCAAACAAATCTAACCTAACCAAACTCGGTAGAAGTAAATTTAGATGTCTCAGACATCATGACTGAAAATCATGAGTTAATTTTGTAGTGTGTAATTATTTGTTTTCTATTTTGGTAGCTCTGGAACGTCTTGGGTTTGGGGATTTTCGTCAAGCTGCCCAAGCTGTAATGGAGGACTGTAAGCAAGTGGCTGCCAAACGTCGACGTCAGTCCACTCGTTTGGAACATCTTGGAATTCCAGAGGAGGAACTTCTACGTCAACAACAAGAATTGTTTGCTAAGGCTCGAGAAGAACAAGCTCAACAGGAACAACAACAATGGCAAATGATGCAATATGCAGCAGCAATGGCTGCACAAAATCCGACTGGCCAAATTTCAAACCAAGGCACTGCTGAAGAGGAGGAGGAATATAATTAATTGAAAGAATATGTTTTTGGGAACCTAGGTCCATGGTCCATGGTGATAATTTTGGTAGTTTTTTGTACAGAATGTTTGAGTATGGGAGGGACCCTTGCCAAGGGTCAGCTTGTTGAGCAGAGTTAAGTCACCCTAATGTATTAAGTTTGTATTTTTGGGAACTTGTCATCAGTAAAGTCTTAAAAAAATTTCGAGCAGTACATACAAAATTATGTTTCCTATTCCGGGAGAATAGAGTTGATTCCATAGCTCCAAAACAGGAATTTCGGAAGTGTGTTGAAGTTGTCCGGAATAAGCATAATAAATTATACGATCTGAACTGATTGGATATCTGTATTTCGGACAGAACATTTTATTACGTCAGCCATTTTAATTTTACTTACACGGAAACTTGATGTTAGAATGGGAATTGTGCTTTGTTCCGAGAAATGAGTGTGAATAACAAATTGTAGACAAAATTGAAACCCGAGTGGGACTCGAACCCACCTCGTCTCCTATCCAGGGAGCTGTTCTACCAACTGAACTACCGGATCCCAACCTATCCACTCAATGTTATTCAACTCAACTATGTGTCGCAGCTTTCGCTGCTTTTCTATTTGAGGCCAACTAGCTGTTGACATTCGCAAATAGTTGGGAAAATCCCAATTTTTAACCCAAGCACTAGGTTATTTTGGAGCCATTTTAATTTTACTTACACGGAAACTTGATGTTAGAATGGGAATTGTGCTTTGTTCCGAGAAATGAGTGTGAATAACAAGTCTGATTCAACCAGTACGACTTGTTCGGATAGTTTTAATAATCAGACCAGAGAGAGATCGAGTTAGAGAATAAAGTACGTACACCTCAAAATTATTTTTAAGTTAAGATACCATTTAATATCTACGATGAGGTTTACATTTTCAGTAATTTTGGCACTAATATTTTTCATGGGTACCAACAACACCGAAACTCTCTAATTTATTATTTAATTGAATGAGCGATTTATCTTATAATTTCATCAGTTGTTGCATTGACTGTAGAAAAGCATTCGTATCCATAATTTGATCAAAGTTTTTTCTTGGTGTCTGCAGAAACAGAATCTCGTATTCAACGTCTTTTTAGTTTTATCTCACAATAATAGTAACGTTTGGTGGTACTTGATAATTGCAGAATTAGGTACATTAGACGAATATTATGTTCAATTTGACACGAATTCGAAAGACAAGTATAAAAATGTTACATTATCTTACACGAATAGTCTATTCTTGTGATGTTTTGCAAAATGTGATCAAAGAAACTATCGATTAATAGTATTGAATTTTTTATGGAGGGAACACTTTCAAATCAATATGGACAGTTTTTGCTTCAAATTGACGGTTATTCATACGGTAGGGGTAGCGGTAGAGTTACGTACTTTTGACTTCTTATTCGAAGAACAAAGTCATATTTCAACGCTGATTATCGAATCCATCGAAAGCTTACCCTTCTTTCTTCCAAGCCAGGTTCGAATGTTGACAACAGCGAAAGCTGAAATTCTTGACCGTAATAAGAGGAATTAACTAACTAACGAACTCCTATTTTCGGTTACGAAATCTATTAACAGAATTTTAAGACAATTTAGTTCAATGTAGTTTCGTAAATAGCCAACTAGCCAAGGACGAAACAAATGGAAAATGACATTTTTGTTCTTTGAGCGGTAGAAAATAGAAAGAACTCTACACCCCGTTAATCACGGACGTCTAAAATTCTTATCGAACATATGCGTTAATTAACTCCTAGACTCGATTGAACTATTCCATTCAAAACAAAATAAAAAAATCAATAGATTAAATTCACTCTTAAAGCGTAGTATGTGTGTTGGGAAATCTAAATATGAATGAGGATAGCTGCTGAGAGAAAATAAAACCAGACCGTTTCCATTGAATAGCTTTTTAAGAAAAAAATAGTCCAATTCCAGTCACCCAAGCTGGACTTCAGTAAACCAGAAATGGTATCTTCTCGAAACCTTTATACTGTCATACTACAAACTAACCCTATCTTTTTTTCGATCACGTTTCACAACTCCCCAATAAAATGATCCTCTTTTGATTACATAAATAAATATTTAAGATTGTATGAAATGACTACGACATCACACATATGGCTACACCCTTTTGGACAACAAGATGAGACAAAGAATAATAAATTGTGCTTCCTCAGTTTAAGAAGGAGTTCCAGGTACTCGGTTGAACGGGAATGATTGATGAGGTGATTCAGCAGAATTGTAATCAAAGTGAACAACCCCCATTCCACAGTTGATTTTTTCAAATGCCCGCTCCAAGCATGCATCCAAACTAAATCACAAAAGAACGTACTTTAAACAGGTATCAAATAAGTATAAGCTAAGAAAACGCCAAACATAATGTCAAATATGAAGAAAACTGAAAATTAAGAGATTGCGATATGTGTCAAAATCGGCACATTTCCAATTCCGTGTGCATTTAAAAAGAAAAAACCGATGGTTCTTTCATTATTTAAAAATTCAAATGTAAATGTGGTAATTGTATAATCTTACCCACTAAAGCTTTCTGCCAAGGAATTTTGCTGATACCAATGGACGAGTTCAACAATGGATTTAAAGTACCGTGATTCCGACAAATAGTATAGTTTTTCGTCACTCGTAATCAAAACTTTCATATGTTTCACCTGATCGTTCCATCTAATTCGAATCGGAAGACAAAAGAAAAATTACTTACGGACACGGAAACAGAAAACGCCCGAACCGGAATCACGAAGAGTCACATCTCACGAAAACTTGTCACTTGTTTTCAACATTGTGGACATTTTACCTTAAAGAAAGAGCATAAGTTGCATCGTTCCCCCCAATACTGCTCACACTATGTACCGATCCTCTCCCAGAATTTAGTGCGGGTCTGACTCGGACTAGAAATGTCCCATTTTCCTGTTTCTCTAGAACAGATGTTGCGCAATCTCGATCCATTTCTCCCGCAAACCAAGGGAAATTCTCCAAATGATTCAAATTCACATAATGATGTGAGGTCTGAGCTATGGACAGTCTCATTCCATTTGCTGTGCAAGGTGAGTTCAGGTTGTTCAATGGTAACAAAGGTGAAGACGGAGTTGACGACGGATTTCGCAAACTTCGAGGGCTTGGATTCGGATCTCTCAGACTCATTTTCGGACTCTGCACAAATTAAATGTTACAATATTTCAAAAAAAGAGAGCAGAATTCGCAGAGCAGAATCTGACTTACGACAGAAATTGTGTCCACAGCTGCTGGTGGTATGGGAAGAAGAGGCGGACGTGGAGGTAACTCTGGAGGTTGAACAGTTCCACATCGTCGAAGTCCCACAATGCATTCCCTGTGCACAGTGGCGTCACAACGGACACATTTGTAACCTTGATAAAATAATCCCTTCAAGAATTTCCCACAGTGATTACAGTTTGTTCCTTTTTCAAACGTTTGCATTGTCACAACGTGGTCGGTTCCTCGAGATTCTTCCGGTTGAATATTATTTCTGAAATTATGAAAGTGGGGAATGATCACTGGATTCACTCTATGAAAGATCACTGAACTCACAGAGCATCTTCTATGGCTTTGATCCAGCGTCGCTTCTGCTCCTCCGTTTGAGCGTACATGGTGTACACATTCTTCTCTTTGTGATGAACAAGGTTCCAAGCAAAACTCCAGCGAGATTCACGGATACTAGTTTTCTTTGTTGTGCCTGGTACATCTTCTATCCGGTATTCTTGTAGGCATAATGAGTGTTTGTAACTGTACTGCTCCCCCTAAGATGAATATTAAAATGTTAAAACTAAACTATACAATGCGACCACTTCTTAAAAAGATCGAATTGTTCATTGAAAGTTATGGGTAAGGTTCAACAACTGGAGCGCCCCAACTAGTAAATACATATTAGATAAGCACTACAGAATTTTGAAACGGAAGAAATGACCAAAGGAACGTCCAGATGAAAAATTTGAGACAGTTACCCTTAAAAGTTTTTCCATCAGCTGCCGAGATGTTAAGACATGCAAAGGAATAAACAGCCACCATATAGTCAGACCAAATTACGAAATAACCAACCGAAACTGGCGGCTTACTATTTATACCGTAGATACCATTATTACGTAAGTTACACATGTAAATGAATATTCAGGACTAGTCGCGACTATCAAACATACTCACCCGAGTGGTTTTACACATGAGCATCACTTTGTCGAAGACAAAAACGTAGCGAGATTTCAATCGATTATCTGAATGCGACCTATATCAAAAATATATTTGCAATTACGCAAATGTGTAACAACTGACATTTGATTAGTCTATGGTTTCAGAATGAGAAGTAGTCAATTAGTGTGAGAACAAAAGTTTCTTATCAGGTGATCTGGTTATTCAAGTTCAGAAAACTATCGGGTTACCCTGTTGTATTACTAGCTACATTTCAATCCAGTGTAAATATGTTAAGACCAGATCACCTGATAAAAAAAACTTTGAATTTCGATACCGTATGCGGAGTTCCCCGTCCTTTTGAAGTCGACCATAGTCTTTGAGCTCCATTTTGTCCGGCATTTTTAAATCATAAATACTTCCCTGTTGCAAAATCGTACATTATAAAATATGCTTAGTTTGATTACTTTTCAAAAGTACACCTAAAAGTTTTAACCTCAATTTGGCGTATAATCATGAGCGTCTCACTGTCTCGTTTGACTTCATTGGTAAAATCAGCAACATCTGACATTGCGTCTCTTGCTTTCTCTATTGACCTGAATTCTTCAATGCCGTGCTGGTCCTGAAATAATATAGTACAAAAGTTATACGGTTCTGATGAATCAAATCATGCATGATCTGGTTATGGAAAATACCTTAGACGTTTCGTCCAATAGTTTTTGAAGCAAAAGGTGGTATTTGAGAATCCTTTGCATGGAAAATCAGAAAGATTTTATTATCATTTAAGAGAGTAAACATTCATGATATAGGACAAGGCATGCATGTCGAATGCATTAATAACTAGTGGGGATGAAGATGAGGATTTGGAAGATCTTGATGAAGTGAGTTTGAAAGTTTAAATGTGTATCCAAATAATTTTAAAATACAATATAACCTGCCTTATTTTTATGCAGTCCAATGAATCAGTTTGGAAATGTGTCCTTGTAACAACAAGGCATTCAAACATAAGTATAGTCTGCGTTTACATGAGAAAGAGGTAAGTTTCATGAAAAAATATTTGTATGCATTTGATTGATTTATTCGTTTGTGATTGTAGTATCATAGCGGCAAGAATGAGACATTTCAGTGCACATTTGAAGGATGCTCTAAGACATTTACATTAAAGAAGGTACTTGCAAATCATTTGCAAACACATCACAAAGGAGACTTCCCTTGTGATGAATGCGATTATGTGGCTACAACGAAGCGATACCTAAACAGTCATAAGTATAAAGTAAGTTTCTTAGTGCAACCACATCATTGATTAATTATTCCAATAATTAATCTCCTTTGTTTAGACACACAACAAGCAAGAATTGAAATTCAAATGTGATAAATGTGACTTGGCTTATTCTTCAGCCCATCAACTTCGAAATCATCAAAAATTAATTGTAAGTTTCATTTTCTGTACTCATTTCATTTCATTTCTAATGAGTTTAATTCATTTTTCAGGAACATCCAGAATTACCACACCTTGTTGCCTGCCCAACTTCAAAATCTCTAGTGGGATGAGTCTCAATCTCAGTCCCTATCTGACGTTGGCCATGAAAATGAAGAGATCAAATCATATAACCTCAGTACACAATCAAAGGTTAATATTGGAATGAACGCAGTTGCAGTATTAGTTATGAGGGCATGGAGGAAGAATAATTTGAAGGAAATCAAAACTGCAACGACCGTACAATTTGAAACAGATTCATTCAACTATACAAGAATGAAAATTGAGGCCAATCCCAGTACCAGACCTCCACTCCAGCATTTGACAGATGACTCATCCTCTTTCTACATAACCGGAGAAAATGCTGAAGAAATTGCCAATCTATGTTCCACCGTTATAAAAGTAAGACTAAATGAATCAATTTTGTCCAAGATAGTCAAGACTGATTGAATAATTCTTCAATTTCAGGTAACGCAACTAGTTTTGGACCTGAAATTTAAATTCAATAAATTTTCCAAAGTCAATGCTTTGGACATTAAAGCTTGGGATCCGAATTTTTTCAAAAACTTTTTTCTATCGAATCACTTGGTGATTCTCCTTGGGTCCATTGATGACTTCATTCAACGGGAAGGAAATGAAGATGGATTCTCCACGTATTACCGTGACAGGAATTGGATTGCAAAAGCTCCTGAAACAAAGGCTGGACATATTTATGTCGCCTATTTCCAATTCCTTGGGGAATTGTATTTATACATTGGTATAAATGAATCAGCGACCTCAGATAATGAGATTTTGGCCATGTGTCACATCAACAATTACAGGACTGACAAAACAGCCCTCGGTGAATTTATTCGAGACAAAAAGGAAGTAAGTATATTTGTTATTTGCCTTAAAATTCAAAATCTTAATTGAAATCTCAATAGTTTTCTCTATTTTATATTAGAAATATCCTGAGATGATAATTGATGTCAAAGGAAAACGCCTTGTCTGCTGTGCAACAAATTCAACTGCATGTATTGTAGCTGCACTATTTGGATCGGAAGAGGATATTTTTTTGGACGAGAACCATTAAGGAAAGTTTAAGCTACTCAACAAGACGGTGGAGATTGAGGAGATCACTCAACCGTTCCTTAAAGCAACACGTTATGTGACTTACAAATTATTTAAAAAACGACTTAATATTAGTCATGATGGTGAGGAAACTTTCCATGTGATTACTGCCGCAGTTGAGGATTGTTTTGAAAATGTTACACGTATGTCTTTGAATTAGGAAACTATTTTCCAAACTTAATTTTAAATAATTAAATTAACATTCCGTACCTTTGCATGGGGACAGACAATAAGTCCCGCAGTTTGAAGCGCCCTCCATTTGCTTCCTTTTCGCATTTCTATATCAGAGAATCACAATACAGATTTCTGAATTCCCATCCCATATAAATATTATCGCATCTGGCTTGTGGTGCGGCTAAAGGCTTACCATGATTTCTAGATTTAATACTTCGTTTTTGTTGCTGAGCTCTTCTGTAAGACTTTGTGCTCGACTAAGGTTAGCACAATAGTCCCCATAGATAACAAATTTTTCTTTCCAATGTGCAAAAACGTCTCCGAGTGATTTACTTTGAGGATTGCAATAAGCATAGCTTAGTGTAGACGAGTTGATGGAATTTAAAGCTGAAGTGGAGGCTGCCGATGCGGCCAAAACACGGTTCAAGTCATGTAAGAAACCAGCATGAATTTCACTTAATTCCTGTTAAAATGAGGAAGGTATATTTTCATATTACGATTGCTGGATAAGCATCTTCTGAAAGTTGAAGCACCTTTATTCCAAAAAATATTATCTTTCTGTCCTCTTCTTTCAATATGGCTGACAATGGTTTCAGAAATGTCTTCTTTAACATGTTGAGTGCGTCAATATAATTCGTTTCAGTTTCTAGTAACTCTCCTTTGACGTAGTCTCGCTTTTCACGGACAGTCACGGGGGGCTAAAATATTTAAATTGAGTTAAGATTTCCGGAATTCCTAAGCATATTAGAATAATGCAACAAATTAGAAGCAAGCAAGACAGGCAGAAAACAGTTCGTAATGTTAACACATCAAGATACAAGAGCAGGAAATGGTAAGTCGTTACAACCGACAAGTGAAGCACATGAACTAAAACTGCAGTCTTGCAGTAAATTATTTGGGAAACGAATGGTTAAGTTACTGCTGTAAATATACTTGCATAAATTCCATGCTCAAGCACTCGTGGCGCTGCAATCGCCCTGGAACACTGACAATGCTTTTTAGTAAAAAAAAAAGATAAAAGTACTTCAATAACGCTTGAACAAAGAAAGCGAAAATTTCAACTATGGTTGTTTCTTAGATCCTATTACTTCCTTGATAACCTTGACCCATGGTCGCGGTCACCATATAACCCTATAACTATCCTATAAAGTTCCGAAACCGAAGAGACATGATAAGTAAAATGTTTCACAACGCAGCAATAAAGTTACATTTGACTGTTTTGCAATACTTGTTTTGTACGTCTATCGAGGTAGCACAAGTCCTGGTAAATATCTTCTTCTGTTTGAATCACAACTGAGTAGTAGTCCTCCTCGTAAACTTCCTCTGGTCCATGACTAAAATAATTTTGTAATTAAACAAAAGGCAGACTGACAATAAAGCCTGAAGCGTTTAGTTAAACGTGCATGACCAGCCCACAACACAGACGATACGAATATCAAAATCGACTAATATTATTAACCTTCCAAGTCAAATTGTTAAGGTTTTCCATACACAGTGCAGTTTAAGACAAAATTTAAATTCGTAGGTAGAGTTAAATTATGAAAGAACGAATATTATTTACATAGAAAAACAATTCAATCCGGGACGAACACGAGCATGATTTGCGCACGTGCACAGCAAATAACAAAATATCTCTTAATAATTCTTTTAATTATTTCAAACCTGTATGATTCGAAAAGTTATGTAACAAAGTTCCTCATAAATGCTTTCTTCATTTTCAGCATCTTTGGGGGGTAAAATTATCGATGGCGTTGTCGGTTCGTTAACACTTCAAATTATAAAAGAAGGTGCAGAGTTAATTTCTATTCGACAAAATATTTCGAAATTCAACTTGAGTAATAACAGGTGGAATTGTTATCCATCCACGATTACAAATTACGAATGACTTCCTAATCAACGTAATAACAAATGTGCAAATATCTTCGAGTATTAATTAAGGAATTAAAGGTTTCTACCTCGCTAAATCTTCTAAATTTTGGCACATTTCCTCATCAATGATAGGTGTCTCATCTCCCACAGCTGAGAACCCACTGAGAAGAAAGTCAATCAAACTGAAATTAGTAAAGCTTTAAAATAATTAACAAAACCGCTGTACTTACGGAATTCCATTTCGTTTGGCCGCTGGACAAATGGATAGTTTTGACAGCGTTGATAAAACTTTTCCAAAGTCTGAGAGATCGAATAGCATAGGAGGCTGAAATAAGTCCGTTTCTTTGAGTTCAAAAACATTTTTGCATACTTGAAGGAACGTCCTAATATTCCGCAGGCATAAAAACTGAAAATAAGTATATAAACATGTATAAACAGTTAGTTTAGTTTGGACTGTTGTCAACATTCGGACCAAAATGTCGAGCAATCCTAACATTTCGTTGTAGATTGGGAATTGGGATACAGCATGCTACATGATTTTTGCTCGTTTCATGTTTTAAGTATCATTATATTGTTGTATGCTATATCGTATTATTTAGTTATTTAGTCTGTCCCCGAGGCTTTTAAGTATAAGAGTAAGTATAGTAAATCGGTCATCGGTCTTGACTGTTGAATAAAACTACCAATTAATCAAATCAATATATTTATAACTCATGAACAAAGAATTGCTTGAGATAAGGTAATAATATGTCCTGATGCGGAGAAACTTAATTTTGTATTATTGTTGTTTATGTTAATTGCGAGTTTGATTGAGGTAATGCTTTTAGAGTGATCTCACTGATCTCAGAGATCCGGTCAGTTCGGACGGCCATCGCGTATCGCACTTAAAGTGAACGTACAGTAGTTCCTGACAGAAATTAATTTCGACGTCTTCCTAATATGTATGTAGTTTTCACGACTTCTCGATGCCAACGCGTCTTGAATCAATTTGCGGTTCATTTCTTAGTATACATACATATATTACATATGATTGGGGAGTACAAAATTTCTGCCTGCTTTAATTCTCAACTTACATAAAGCTCTAAGACAGGTCACGTCAGCATCAGCATGTTCAAATGTTCACCAACCCTTAAAATAAACTATAATTATACGTTTTGTAGGCGTTACCTGTGCCATTTGCGGACGTTGAGAAATCTCTTTGAGGTCAAGAGCATTAGGTTGGACCAAATTGAGAAGACGACAGAGTTGCACACCGTCCCTCAAAGTGTATGCTAAGTCCTTGATAGTTGCACCTGACCAATTGGCCCGATGGTCAGCCGATAACAGTCCCATCCGTGTCAACCAGCCACTACATTCTCTCCAACTCTCTTCACACGACATTTTAATCTCTACGTATTTGTTACTGATTTACTTGTGCATTAAAATTTATTACGAATCCACTGCTTGGCTTGTATCAAAACTTCATTCTGCTTGAAATCT
>JAQGCA010002704.1:0-13300 GCA_034698945.1 Protaphorura quadriocellata | reverse complement strand
TTAACTACACTGACCTTAACATATATTCACTTGAGTTTGATTTCAAACTAGTCTAAGACTTTTGAAACAGCCTGTATTTAGTACATAAAATGTAAAATGTCCATTCCTTTACCGATGGTTTTGTTTTTGTCTCTAACAAGTTTACTTTTTTTTGTAGTAAAGGCAATACTAAATCGGAATCCGGAGCTTGTCTGTATCAAAATATTTTGTTAAATGCTGCAGCTGATCCTTTGGACGACGAGTTGGCTTGGGTAATGGATACTCCTACGTTTGTCTAGCTGTCAACTCTGGAAGGCTCAGCTCAAAAGAAGCTCAGACGGACTCTGTCAACTCGACCGGAATTTAAAGGACAGTTGAAAAATTCAATTCCACTGTTTGTGAGACAGTAATTACTAATTTATAAATCTAATCATTCGTCAATGCAAATGTTAGGAAAATATGAGTTCATGTGATGACGGACATAATCCATAAATGATGAGTTTATGAGTTCGCAATGCTGATGATAATTTTTCTTAGCCTCCAAATGAACTTCGAGACTTGTAGTCTTGGATACTAAAAGTTGGCCAATAACTCTGTTGCATGTACTTATTTCCAACAATCCAAAGTAGTTGATATATCACATTCTTCGTACACGATCGCGGCGGGTTTAACACCAATGCAATCCTTACTTATGTAGGGCTATCTAGGGAATTTTGAATAGAGAAGGGAAGAGAAGCCTAACCCATGAAGGCAAAATCGGACCCCGAGACGTCCCACCCACCCACCGTGACACGTTGTGTACTCAAACTCGAAAAAATAGACACGGGCACCGCCATAAGAAAACTTCAACACCTCTCGGGCTTTATAACTTTTGTCGGGAAAGTTGGATCGGTTTAATTCTTTCAGATTCGGAATCCTCATTAAATTCTAGTAACACAATCCACCCATAGAATTTGGAAATTCTGAACTTCATAACAGAGAAATTGAATGCGAACGCTCCTGGGGTCTACGTTTGAAGGCGCTTATAAAATCGCTTGGGATTCGCAGTGTGACGTCACGCAACGGCTTGGGGGCCAGATTTCAACTGGCATGGGACATTTCTCTTCCCTTCTCTATTCAAAATTCCCTAGGGCTATCTACTTGTGTGCGTGTTCTCCTTACCCTTCCAGAATTTCGTCTCGAATCACAATATTCTTTTTTATGGAATCTAATTCTAGTCGGAACTTAGATTAGATTTAGAAACGCACATGACTTGCCCGTGTTAGATAATATTAATATTGATTACTAAGTATACTATGCATAAATTGATTTAAGAGTTAACGTTACGAAAATCGTTGCAAATTCAATGTAAGTTTTAGCAAGCGTGCGACTTCAGTTCCAGTTTTTGAAATATCATTCAGCTCGCCTCAACAAAACATTCGGAATTGAGACCAGGTCTGATTTTATAGACACGACACATCTTTGCCATTTCTAATGTCATGAATACCGAGAACTGTCCTATTTAACCACTTTTTCGATTAGAACATACGTAGTTTCTGTAGAAAGAAACGACCTGATAAATTGACAACGTAATTAGTTCTCCACCACTACTACCACTAGTAGTGGTTTGGCTATTATCACACAAGTATTCGAAACATGCATGGATGGATATCTGTTCTATTCTGAAAAAAATACGTTCCGTGTCTTCAAATGATGACTAACTAAAGTGTAACATCCCATACCTACCCGATTTCTTTGACGAGATGTGCGAAATCTCAAATCTGTTAAGGAAAGAGCTTAAAGTGAACGAAACAGAGCTGACTAAATAGATTTCAGGAAGTGCACTATTTGATACGACTATTTGTACCGACTTAACTTGTCTGGTGTTAACCTGGTAAGAGCTATAAACACAGGGATCAAAAACTACTGTGAGTAGTAGTGATTTAACTATATATTCTGCATTTAACCACGTGATGGGACTTATATCTATATTTTTATACAGGCCTAATAATAATCAGAAGTCACAAAATCGCAAACGGTTCTGTAAGTGGAGGCCGGGCTAGCAATGGTAACTTCCACGTTCAGTTTTAACAAGAGAAAATACTATTGTCAAACATTACATATGAAATATGAATTTGTTAGTCTTTTTTACTTGTCCTACGTAACAATCTCGCTATTATTGTGAACGGAATAATTGATGACAAAATATTTTCTACAATTCGCATTCGCAATATCTGTATGCAATTTTATACAATCAAAAACCAATAAATAGTTTGGATTATTAATGTGTAATACTATTTGCTCTATTGGCACTACCATTTGTCTACACTTTAAACAGGTTTACAGATTAAACGATGTTGCTGTGACAAATGACTTTTGAGCTGACTGGTATGGGAAGGAACTGTTGGTAGAATTTAAACCTGTCCTTTAGATTTCATTCTTCACCAACTAGGGAATCCGTTTCGGTCACGTTTCCAAAAAATTGTTTTTTAATCAAACACATAAACAACTCGAAATAGGATAGAAATGGATTTGAAGATTGAAAATTAATTTCCGGGAATTTTTCCGAAACAGAAAACCCTCATCCTTTGTTTTATTTTTATAAACAATAATATCCTGGGAACGTTTTTACTTTTAATTTAACGTCCTCCCTTTCTAAAACCGGTTTGAAGATTTTGGAAACCCTTGGAAAATTAGGAAGAGAATCTTCCTTGAAGAAATAAACTCAATCAATCAATCATTAGAGAGCATTTTGACAGCTCATTAAGACGCGTCATTAAATTTTGAGGAAAACTGCTATCTCACATTTTAAATTGCGTCCAAAATAAAGCAATTAAGGCGAATAAATACTCGGTTTTGAAACACCCTGTATTTAATTAACTATAGAAAATTGTCAACATTAATTAGTAATTTTTACAAATGTAATAAGCGATGGGTGACATCATAGCAAACTACACCATCACATGGCACACACGATTAAAATAATATGTGAGAGAGTATTGAGACAACCCTGCTGGAGAATAGCGGGTGTTCCAAAAGTCTGCCTGCGGCACCATTGCTGGTTGGTTTCAAGAAATGCAAGTTTTTTCATTTCAACAAAATCAGGAGATAATAAAATGTCACACCATTACACATAATGACTAAACAATAATAACACCATACTGCCGTGACCTTCACCGTGACCATCCCATAATTACGTATAAAAAGAAAATAACTAAAGCCTACAAGTAAGACTCTTACGTGCACAGAGATAAACCCTCCACTTAATAGAGACAAGTAATATTCGGTGGCGGTCAGTAAGAAGTCACAACTTGATTTTCCCTGGATGTATTTTCATTATTTTTGAGAAATTAGGTATGGTTTTAGCATAAAATGCATATGCATATTCATACATCTCTAAGCCGGAAAAGTCTCAATGTACCGCCATTTCGTTTAACGAGGGACTTTAAAAAGAGTTTTCCACCTCAGTGTATTTGTAGACAATGAAGTTTTCACCGAATATTCTTTTAAGATTTGAAGCACCACTTGTTTTTCAAACTAATTACTCAAACTCTAAACCGAATGCATCCTCCATGCATGTGACTCCAGCAACGTTCCCATTCAAATTCATTGTTATTATTGTCAATGTCAAGTTCCAAATTTTGGAATTCTGCGCATGGATTCTGCCACTAGAATTTTGAGAATCTACATACATACCTATCTATGTGGTTCAATTAGGCTGTCAGTAGAAGCGAAGCCTATAAAATAAAGAAAATAGATATTTTTCCAAAGCATTTTGAACTTTATTTTTCACATTTTGACCCATCATTTGAGTATATTTAACTCTGCCCGTTATGGTAATAAGAATTACATTATATGTAATGGAACATTGAAATATTGAAAATACAAAAACTGTAGAGATGTATCATGACGCTTGGTCCTTCGGCACGTCATTTGTACCAGACACCACAGTGTTTACAGTAGCTACAGAATTTCCAGTACAATCTTCTTCAAGAGCTACGCATCCATCAGCAGTTAGAGACACTTCAATGGCAGGTACCTCAGGATCAGCAGTCTCGCCCGTTCGAACAACCCGAGTAGCCGTCCCATCATTAGCAGAATTCCCGTCAGCGGCAGACTCCGTCGTCCACATAAAATTATTCATACCCTCACGATTCCGTGCAATCTCTAGCGCCAAGAACTGAATCCTTGTCACTAAAATTGTGTTCGCTTGAGTGTACTTTTCTCGGCAGTTAAGTCGAACTAACGTCCCAAAATTAAAACTTTCAATATCTTTGAACTCATCGCAAAAACTTCTCCATTTCTGAAATAACAAAATAATTTTAATCTCAGCAAAGTTTAGAATCTTTAGAATTACTTAGCAATTCCAGACTCTTCATGTGAATATCCGAAGTAAAATAATAACACACTTACTTCTTTGTTCGAGTCAGACTTCAATGATTCCACATCAACATTTAAAATGTTGAATTCAGAAAATTGACTTTTGAATGCCTCATAAATTCTATCGTCATGTTTCGTTAGCTTCAACAACGTTGGGTCGAAAGTTGATATGAGCTATATTATAGATAATCACGAATTAAAAATTACCCAAATACACACACATACATACATAAATCGGCAAAATGAAAGTCGGAGTTACGGAGATATCACGCTATATTTTATATTTGGAAACCAAACCAGCATTTAGTTTAGTGTATACCAGTACGAGTGTCATATCTAAGCCTACATAGTTCTTAGAAAAAATCGTCATTGTGTTAGCAGAAAGCAGACAAATCATCGAAAGTCGTGTCAACTGGGTCTATGGTTCTCGTTATTATTGGGTTCGTACTTCATACTATCATTATCAGGGTTCAATCAGGGTTTGAGGGCTAGTACCAAAGACATGCCCTCAAACTGAAAATGAGGAGAGTTTCCACTTATTACTACAAATAAAGTAATGACTCCTTGGCTTTCTAAAGCCAGGGAGTTAGGTCGTGGCTATGATAAACAAACCAAGTATTACCTTCTGGTGAACGTCGGCGTAGCGACAAGCCTTTCGTACCCAGAGCTCCTCGACAGTAGCCTTTAGAAGGTTAAAAAAAAATTATTCTTAAGTAATGGCAATACATTAAGGTCAATTTATTTGAAATAAGAATTAAATCTTACATCGTTCTCATAATTTTCTGCTGAATTGGACAAATGACTTGCTCCTCTCAACAAGTCCTCAGCATCCTGTTGGTAAAAAAAAAAGCTCATCTTAATTTCTCCTCCTTAGCCAACACTTATCTGATGTTGTGTGATGCCCTAATACCAAAAGTCGAAATTTTTATTTCTATCCATACAGTTAGCTAAGAACTTACAGGTCGCCATGTCGTCAGGTTTCTTTTCCCTCCATTTACCCAATATGCAATAGAATACGGTCGGATTTCTGGTTTTTCGTTTGACCGAGGACTTTGACTACTAACTAATAGAGGAAATGAATTAAAATGAGTTTAAATAACACGTACCATTATAATTGTTTTCCAGCCCGGTTTGACTTCGCTTGAAGCAATGGTTATCGAATATATCACATGGACCAAAAGACGATTTTCGGACCGTCCGCAGCCAAACTTCCAGGTCTTCAATGGCAAAAAGACGACTGAAAGTTTTTGAGTGCGGCGGCTGAGCAGAGTCAAATGAGGGAGTTTGTTGACAACGTGGCTGTCACATCCAACGTTGCCATTCAAATCATCCAGCATTTAAGTTCACTCAGTTAATTTCTTTTATTACGGTCAAGAATAATATATCACCTTTCGCTGTTGTCAACATTCGGACTCGGCTTAAGCCGACAAGGAGTATACAGAGAAATTATGATACAACAATAAATTATGCATTAGTATATAAGGAAAGAGTATAAATAAGAGAAGTGTTAACTAAGACATAAATTGTATAATTAATCCAGCTAAAATAGATCCAATCAGTACACAAAGCACTTAAATCACTCACTCTCATTTGTAATTATTGTATTCCGTGTCAATGCGCAATTTTCGATGGAAAACGGTGACTGAATAAAAATTTGGTTTAAAAAAAATCAACCGAAAGTTACTCATTACAGTCATTTAAGAACTAGTGGGAGACGAAGTTTCCAAACATTCAAAACGCCATAGGAATGGAATAAATCTGATCTCAACGGGAGTTTCAAGCGCTCACCGAAAACAATTATTTTGAGTAATCCTGCGTTGTGAAATTGGATTGGATTGGATACGTTTTTATTATAGTCATCAATTACACAAAATATAACACAAAATAGAAACATTCTATATATCCAATGGTGTGCTAGATCATGTACAAGATTCTCCACAAAATGTATATCTCTCTCTTTGTGGACGCTCGCCAGTTGGGTCGAGAGTCGAGAGTCGAGACTGAGACGTTTATAATAATTTGTGTGTTAAAGAGTACAAGTTTGGCATCGCTGGGCGCGGGCCATTCACTTAAAGTTTCGAAAATTACAAAATATAAGTTACAAGAAATAATATGTCCAAATTCAATGGACTCAGATTTTGTGTTATTTACAGTCACGGTCAGTGTCAAGCGTGAGTCAGGTCACAGTCACACCTTGTTTGACAGCATTCACCGTGTGCTTACTGCTTCTATTCAGTTTCAAAGTGTAATAAGGGATTGGAGCCGTGCCGTTGGTCGTGGACAAGGTAAGTAAAAAGTAACGATTAACACCCACCTCACCTTACGATTTGGTTAGTTTAAATCTGTTATTCAATGGTATAGTTTGTGACAGTTAGTTAGTTAAATTCTTTTATTCTGGTCAAGAATTTCAGAAAACTTTTGTCAACATTCGGACCTTTTTTCCAACAACAAAGGAATAACCGAGAGGAAAAATACCAATTCACAATAGATATAGATATATCATCTTATTATTATTATTGTAAAGTCAAAAGTGCATAAGAGTGACGTCATAACCGCCGCAATCGTGTAAAGTATAGTTTAACCGAGACATTAGTTCTTTCGAACAAGTAAAAATTGTAATCTGTAAAATAAAAAATAACATTTTTAATTTTTGTAGGAGTACATAAACTTTATCATCACTGCACTGATTCCTGTTCCGTACTAAAAGTTCAAAATGTCGATATCTGTGAGTTCGGTTCCGAAGAAACCTCCACGTGGTCACAAATCTGGTAAAGAAACGGGCATTCTAATGACGGTCATCAAAACGCTTTCATCTAGTGCCACTAGTGATGACCGAGACCGTGACAGAGAGAAAACAAAATTAGAAAAGGAATTTAAAATGAGTGACCAAAGATTGGATGGGCTTATATCTAAAAAGCAGGATTCACTAAATTCAGCCATTCAGGTATGGATGCTCCCACGGTCACATTTTCCTCTTACGACTTGTATTTTCCTATTCTGTTAATTATTAAATATATTGGTTTTTAGACATTTGGGCATATTTGTGTGCAAATTGATTTGGCTAGACAGCGTCTACGGGGAGTAAAAATGGGCCTTCAAAAATGTAAAATGCTCCTTCACTGTGGTAGAGGAGAGTTAGAACACCTTTGGCTTGAGGGAATTGAACACAAGCATGCCTTGGAAATTCTTGAACAAATGTACGAAATTAATTTACTGGCGGTAATTAGAAAACATGCGGAACCTTGATACTTGAGAGTTCAATCATATTGATTGTTTAACAAGCCCCGAGGGGGTTTTTGATTATAATAAAGCTTGAACTTAATTGTTTGACAATACTATAATACTTGTAATTTTTAACAGTGATCAACTACGCTGCGTAACTCCGCAATACAATAAATTAATGGGGAGAAAACAATACTTGCAAGCGGCTGAGATTTTGGTGAGTTCTTTGGGTACATGGAATGACAGATTGGAACAGATCGAGGGATTACGTGATGCTAGAACTGATTTAAATGACAAGAAAGACGTAGGTTAATTATCGAACATGTATATCAGAACTATCAGTATCAATGTCAGAAAATAATGTTTTATTTCTTTATTAGAAATTATATGAAATACTGATGGAGGAATTAAACAATGAGATTTACATAAAATCAGCGCCTACAGTGATTGAAATGAAAAGACAGGGATCAGGACAATTTGCCTTATTCCAGAGAACTAGCTCAGACAGACAAAGCTCTGGAAGAACTCGAATGAACCAAATCAAAGCACGGAAAATTTATTTTGACATTAATGTGCCCACCAGGTATTCAATTGAGCCTATCGTAGCACAGTGCTTGTATTTATTTTCTAGAGAAGTAAATTATAATTTTTGTCTTGATTCCAACAATTGCTTAAGCCTTCCCGATCAAAAGTCATTAGGAGATTCAGAAGATTTGAACTCGTTTATGCTAATGGTCGTAAACTGTATGGCACTACTGAGAGAATTGCCAAGATTCATTGTGGTAAGTGGGATTATTTTTAAATAGTCACATAAAATTACAGATACTTCTATCAAATTTGGAAATTGCAATTACATGACTGCAGGATTTGAGAAATCATTTGGACGAACGACTTCTCGGTGCTATCAACCACATTTCCCAACAAATTATTGAGTATACTGACTCAAATGGAATACGTGAATCAGGAGAATCTGTTCTATTGTACTTATTGCAGGTTAATTATTCTTACTGTAAAACAATGTTGATACCTCCGTGCGGGGAAACGAATGAACATACCTATAATATTTTTGTCAGCTCACGTTTAACCATTTTCGTACAATTGTTCGACTTCACACGCAACTACTGTCTTACACGACCTGGAAAATTCAAGAGAACAAGATAAACGTTCCAGTTTTTGCTGTGGCCGATATATGGTGTGGAGTTCAGCATGTTGTATGTTAAAATAAGATTAAATCAAACTATCCTCTATATTATTTGTTATCCATGTCTAATGCCTTTAATTTTCACACAGCTACAGCAAACATTAAAAATTTATTTTGACTTGAGTGATTCGAAATCGGCCCACCAAGCAGCTATTCCGAGCGCAACAAATTTCATCACCAAAACAGTGGTTGATATTAGCAGCTATTTTGCTAGAAAGAAACAGACCAGGTATTACTCGGAGTTTCTCTCTTATAATGAATCCGTAAAGCAATATTTCGTTCTTCACTTTTTAGGCAGAAGAAAGTTCCTTTGTTTAAATTCGAATACTCCTTGCACGGGCTTAACATCAATGAATCTATGGTCAATCACGTAAGCGAAATTGTTACATTGTGTTAGCAGATATTTTTTGCCGATAGTTAAACAGACAAGCGCTGAGTGATCATTAGTGAGTTTGATCTTCCCAGTCCCGAGGCAAACTCGAACCACACGTTAGAACTCCTTGTAACTAGTAATTTATGAATTCATATACATTCCTAGGAATCAACGGGTAGAAGTATAATGGACAAACACAGATTTTTAGTGTGCAAACCTAATCCCAGGAACATCATTGTAATATACAATGCCATTCAAGAATTCATCTCAGAAATTGAGGACGCATTGGGCGGGTAATTATGTGCAAACTTCTTAAAAAAAGCCATTGTGCTTCCAACACTTCGTGTCACTTTACCTCATTATTTAACACTAATTCATTTGATTCTAGACAAAAGAGTGAGCTGCGAAAATTCATTTCTTTCAACGTTGAACGAGTCTTTATTAAACAAATGTATAAAGATATTTCGGATGTTCTTGACCTAATTAAGAAAAATACTGATTCCTGGAAAGACGTTGCTTTAATGGAAGATGCCAAAACTTTGAAATGTGCCCGTCCTGTCTTTCAGGTATTGGATTTCTTAAAAGGTTCTGAGCATGTTTGTAACCTGTTATTATATTGAAATTAAATTGTAATTATTGGCAGAATATTTTGATGATGGGACGAAGTATTACAGAAGTTATTCCTCTGATCAAGGATCTACCTTCTCACTGTGATCAACTACTTTCTATTCTAGATGCTGTGTTAACAGATTTTAGAAAATTATGTAGAAGTATATATGCTAGCATTGTCACTCAAAGTGATTCAGATGAAAAACGAGTGGTGTCAGCAACTTGGGTTACAGATGAGGACATCGAAAGACTTTTAAAGTCCTTACCCAATTGGTCATCTCTTCAAAAACAGAGAGATGGCAAACATTCTGAAAGTCCCACGGAAAGCCCAGATGATCTTCACTCGCAAAATATCCGCGAGTCTGACTTGCTATATGGCGTATTTGGAGGGAAGAAACTCCAAACTAATGAGATTTTGTCAAATTTGAAGCAGTTGGAACAACTTGCCCATTTCCAGGAGAGCATGGTATGCAAGGATAAATGACACGATAAATTCAACTAACTATAAATGATATAAATCTAACTGGAAGTTTTTGTTTGTTTAGGATTGGTTTTCAGAAACTATTCTTTCTGTTGCTTCTTCGTTTGAAACAACCTGTCAGCAGAATGGGAATTTGAGATTATCTATCGACAAACTTCACTACCTAACCTCCGAGTTTCAAGAGCTGGGGGACACTTGTTTACTTGTGCTGCATCTCGAGGTTTGTAAAATATTCCTCAAGCCATACCCTCGCGAGAGATTTAATTTCTTAACAAATGTTGTCTTCAGATTCGGATCTACTGCTTCTACTACTTAAGTCCGCTTTTCCAGAGAGGAGAATTTGCACCTGGCATAGACAATCAAATCGCTGACAATGAAGTAGTTCAATTGAGCAGAACTTTGTCTGATGTTGAGAATGTTCTTAATTCATCTCTCCATCCTGTGAAGTTCAAAGTATATTACAAATTATAAACAGCATTACTTTCTTGGTCGTCAAATACTCAAAACTAAATATTTCCACAATTCTATTTTAGTACATATTTGAAGGAGTTGGACAATTGATATCCACTGTACTTATACGAGGTGCGCAAGATATTCATCGTATCAATGAGAACGGAATCAAGAAAATTTGTAGAAACATATATTCAATACAAAAGACACTCTGCGATATTACCAATCGCCCTGAGCAAGCATTGGATCATGCTAGGCAATACTACGAGCTATTTCTTCATCCGATTGACGTAAGTATTTTGATCCTTCATTCGGTCAGAATGGTTTCAGCAGATTCTGGTTTGTACAAATATTCGTTTTACGTATTTTTAGGAATTGTTTGACACCATATTGGAGAAGGGTCCGCAATTTAAGGAATTAGAGTATGTCAACGTGATTCAAGTGCTGAACCGAAGTAAACCTGGAAGAGAAAATCTCAGTGAATGCCTTAATCGACTTTCGAATATTCTTGGGGACGTCGGTGTAACAGTTTAGAATAATGTAAACTTAATTTTGGTGTTTCGAAAGATTGAGATTGTGAAGGGCAAGCAAGTGTGTGTACACGTTTTCAAGTTTTTATACCCTCAATAAAACATTGATCAATCAGATTCGGTGGTCTCCCTTCACTCTGTCATGATCGCGTCAATGACACACGTATTCTCAAAATTGTCAGATATTTTAAAATTAGAAAGTATTAAAGTTGTCAATATTTAAAGTTATAGAGTGGTGTTTATTATTTTCTTTGGGGCATATACATACACTATCGGACATAAAAGTACGAACGCCCTGAAAATCATTTTCTACGCCACATGTTTAGAGATAGGAATTTGAAAATTTGCACAGACCTAGAAAAAGCGATTTCCAATTGCAGGGGGTAGTCCATTTTCAGAAATTGGGAAAAGGTCAAAGGTCAAAAATTTTGACCCGAAAAGTACTTTTTCAAGTAAGTCAGCAAAAAATTTGTCTTCACGTTTGTAGTTTTTATCCGAAGCGTATTCGAATTCTGAACATTTTGACGTATTGTGCACCTCTGTGCGATTTTTTTGGATTTTTAGGAAATATTTCAAAAGTGGAGAAAGGGGAAAGCTTTGAACGTTTATGGATGTTCAAAACCTTAGACCCCTTTCTCCACTTATATATCCAATATTTCCTAGAAATCCAAAAAGAAATCGCACAGGGGTGCACAATACGTCAAAATGTTCAGAATTCGAATACGCTTCGGATAAAAAATAGAAACGTGAAGACACATTTTTTGCTGACCTACTTGAAAAAGTACTTTTCGGGTCAAAATTTTTGACCTTTGACCTTTTCCCAATTTCTGAAAATGAACCACCCCCTGCAATTGAAAATCGCTTTTTCTAGGTCTGTGCAAATTTTCAAATTCCTATCTCTAAAAATGCGGCGTAGAAAATGATTTTCAGGGTGTTCGTACTTTTATGTCCGATAGTGTATATACATACATACAGTGTCTAAAAGTATTCGCACTTCTAGTACGGAAGCCATTTGAATATCCGTATCTTTTTACCGAAGTCAATTACACCTTAGTAAATACTACCTATTTGTTGTTGTTCAGATTCTCTTTATTCACGATATATGTATTTAGAATGAGTCACATAACACAGTTGGACAAAAAATTATTAAATGTATGGATCGATAGTGAATAAAGAACGCGGTAAAACCCTACTGAAAGGCGGTTACAATTACCGCATGTTGTAGAAGGCAAAAATAATGAATCAATAAGTTGAAAAATAATTTAGACATATCTTAGAGCTGGAGAGAGAGAGAGAGAAAAAAAAAATACCAACTTATTTTACATTTTATTGTGAAGCACATTCAGTTAGGATTAAAATAATACAAACTCCTTATCGGAATAGGAATGCGTTCTCCGGCAAAACCAGTTGAATCCAGTCAAAATAGAGAAACGACGCAAAACCCTTTTCATTTACAAGTTCACTGGCTGGTACTACATGTAATGTCAATCAATATTTTGTTTTGACTTGTCACAACATAGTTAAATTACCGAAATTTGGTAGAATTAAAAAATTGTACTGTGGAAATAAAAAATCGGAATGGTAAATAAAAACATAGAATGTTCTCTAAAGGCCTGGGAAAGGATTATTGCCAAAAATATGTACACACTGTAAGTAGCATTGTTAAAAATTTAATATCATATGAATATAATTAATAAGCTTTACTTACTACTTAACTTTATCTTACATTTTAGAGGGACCATAGGTTATGACCGACACTGTACTCTCTCTTCAGCCGCAACCCTAATCGAAAAAAAACTACCGTCGTCCCGAACATCTGTCGTCCTTTCCTGTCAGCTGCTACTGCTACTGCTAGCTGCCTCCAGACAGGGTCAAATTCTCCAACGAAGTAAACCTCATAGCTTTTAGCTTTCTTCAAGATGAGAATTGAGATGAGGGACCTTTTACCAATAGGCTCCGTGCACTCAACAGAGGCAGCACCGTTTTCTATATAGTGAACAACGGTCTGCTATAGGGTGCCACCTTGCTCCGAACACTCTTTAGACATCCTTGACTTTTTTTATGCATACCCTTTAACCCAGCGGAGGTAATTTTTT
>JAQGCA010002703.1:0-13301 GCA_034698945.1 Protaphorura quadriocellata | reverse complement strand
AGTGCCACATAAATCACCCGGCGGCTTTCCGATAATTTATTTTTCCAATATTTTGTTTTGTTTTAGTAAGACAGACGGTTAGAGCCCAGGGAAACCATAAATTTTCTCTGGCAAAACCAGACTCCAAATTATCCCATCATCTTTAACCGGACACAGCGCAGACAGGTTAATTATGACTCATGTCAGACCTCACGATGCGCGTGGCATACTTACACGTGGATAAAATGCGAAAACGAAACCTTGACTTAATTCTCCAATTTCTGATCGACCAGACAATTGTTTTAAACAAATGTCATGTTAACATTAAAATTTCTCCCACTGCACTGGGACGAGACGGCTGTCTTCTATTCTCCTTGCATTGCAAAATATTATCAATTTATTGCATCATTAATTTTTTCAGAATGCTTCGACTTGCATTTACAACTCGGTTAAGGAACGCGAATGCGAAAACCGAGCAACGAAGCAGATTGGATAAATCCAGTTTACTTTTCGCACGTCTGAGGCTCTATGTACATGCCATAGTCGACAAATCACAAATTGTAACATTACATCTCAAGGCAGCGGTTAAGTTTTATACATTCCAAGCATTTGTCGTTAACAAATTCCCATGCTGCATTTGCTTTTGACAAAAGAGTTCCAGAGTTGTTAGGTTGCGTAATATCTTCTGCCTTGACTTTTATGAATATTTTTTTTTACAGGAGACTTCGGGAAGTATCAACTTCGCCAACATTTACTCCATATTTTGTCAGCATTTTTGGCTGGAATTCATATGCTGAGTCTTGTGACTGTTGCTCCAGAGCCACCGCATAGGTAGGCTCATTTAACCCTGGTTAATAGTTTATAACACTGCCAAGTCAGTATAAATGATTCTACGTATTATTCAATGCAATTTGTGGGAAGAGATCTATTTATGTAGTCAGGATTTTTTATTCTAATACGAACTGTCCATTGATACGGGATAACACATTTGATGGTTTAATACTAGTTTTAACGAGTTTCTGAAGCAGAAACAGAGGGCAACGGTCTTCAAGGTTTATTTGATATTGACTTATGCCAGAAATTCCTAAAGTCGTTTGGAATACGTAATTCATGCACAGTGAACTGCTTTAAGGTCTGATTTGACGCATCATGTGGGTTATATTTAATTAGGTTAATCAGTCCAGTAAAATAAAATGATAAGGTAATCGTGCACGATGGTGCAGTTAAAAAGTCATTACCACCAGATCAAAATGCAAGATGATAACTGCATTTGGAGCAAATCTATAATTGTCTGCGTCAGCTTGTCTTCGTATATTAAATATGCTCAAAATATTTTATTCTAGTTCAGTTGAGATAGTGGACTATAATTTATTACCCTTGCGTATCTTAATAACGTACATGACGCATTTTTAGTTTTATTCGATTTGTATACAGCAGGATTAATCTTAATGTCGGATTCCTGTGCATTTGGTGTGGTTTGGCTTTGTTTTATTAACTTTCCGTTTTCCAGAACATATTCCTCAACAATGCCAAAAATTATTCCATCATTCATCAGCAACTGACCGACGCTACGCACTAATAAAATTGTCTTTGGAAGTAAACATACAGGATTTAAATAATGTAGAACACTGTAAGGTGAAATTCCTAAACAACAATCCCTTAACAAAAACAGCAATCACTTATCTAATCGATGAGACGTCCTCCTAATTTTCGCTTCACTTCACCTTAGTCTTAAAACGTACAAGGTTAACTTTGGAAATTGATTCGAATTTGTTCCTCGACTGATTCCGGTAATGGTAAATTGACATGCTTATCGAGAGAATCATTTCCATAATACTATAAAGAGCAAACTCAATACACTTAGCTTTCATGGACAAGCTGGCAAAACTCAGTTGTACTACTAATACAATGTATTGACGAAGTGAACTGATTTTAGTATTTACTCCGGAAGTAGTGAAAGTACCAGCGGCTTCTGTACATAGAAAATATAAATATAAATAATTATATTAATTAGGCAAAAATATAAAATCTTTTGAATCCAGTCAGCCCGAGTCAGAAATCCACATAATACATATGCAGATCGTAAAACCCACATTAGCCGGTTTACCTGGTTCTTGTTCATTAAAAGTGAAATCTTGGGAATCAAATCCCGGTACTTGCGTTTGCAAGTCGAGAGACGCCCACTCCAAGCTTTTTGTCGTAGCTGACTGCTAATTAACCGTCCTCGTACTTTTGGTATACACTTTCTCTATTCAGGATTTGGAAGTACGGAAATCGCCAAACATCCCATCTACTAATTGAGATCGTGGGCCATTAGAAATTTCACAAATAGGCGATACCGCAGTTTAATGATTTCTTAGCTTAATATATTTTGAATTAATAGATCTCGAGTACATAAAATATGATGGAATTAGCTCAAGTTTCCCCGTGAGGTTTGGTGGGTTCAAGCTAGTCAAATTATTAGTATTCGTTAGTCAAATGGACGCATGTTATCCGCCGCGAATGAGAGTAAAGGCTGTTGCGAGAAGATGTAAGAGAATTCCTTGGGACAGGGAATGCCGGGCATGTACAGCTCGGCTGATGATCGAAGGCATTCACTCTGAGTTACCGTAAAATCCCGAATAGAAGGCGGGTCTACTATTCATTCACGCAAGGTTAGAGGTCAAAGACTTTCACCACTTACAACATTAGGTTATATGGAGAAAGCCGGAGAAAGACCCGCAATCTATTTGAGCCCCGCACTCTATTAGGTGCCCGCCTTCTATTCGGGATTTTACGGTATTCTAATTCGACTCAATACATACCAATCTCTATCATTTGAAAAAGAACATCAAATGTTGACCATACCTTCGGGTGAATGTCAAATAAACGGATGTATTTTTTATTTTATTAGTATTCTTGTGGAGGGATTACTAAATGTATTTGTCTTTCTTCGTTTATACTATGAGGAAGTCAAAGACTTAGCAGACGAAATGATTTTGGGTAAATATGTACATAAGTAAAAATACGGTAAGTCGATAAGTGAATTTAGTGAGATTAAGACTCACCTCTTAAGCTTAGCTTGGAATTCGATAATGACTTCACAAACAATAATACTAAATTATGAAAACATTTCTAAACTGTAGATGCTACATCTCTGACTTAGATAAAAATACGACCAATCCCATCATGGACGCTACAAAATTGTCAGCTTACTTTCCCGTAAAAGGAAGCGGACCTGACTTAGATTACTGTCACCCGCTTGACCCAGCGACGTACCCGTGCAATGAATATGTGTACGATAAAACGTATCACTTTACGTCGCGGGTGATGGAAGTAAGTTTACACAACTAAAAATTTTATTGAGAATTTGGAAGAAATTCTTAATATTTAAACTTGTTTCTAGTGGAATTTGGTTTGCGATAAACGCTGGGAAAGAGCCTTAATTCAGTCAATATACATGTTTGGAGTCCTTATGGGAGCTATTATTCTGGGATCCTTGGCTGACAAGTAAGTATAGGACTCCACAAGCAAATGCCCCACCTGCGATTCAGTCCAAAATAGGTTTAGAGCAAGTTCGGATTCGGACTGACTGTGACAACAAAAGCCATAAGTGGTCCAAAAACCAATGGGATTTTTCTGGTCACCGCTCGACTTGCAAAATAAAATTTATAACATAGAACACAAGTAAGTAGAATTGCACGGGAGGATTTCCTGATGAGACTGTGATAAAGCTCTTAATGATAACGCCCTCTGTTGATGCGACTTGGCAGGAAGTTTACAGAGATAATTAAGATTTAAATGAACAAAGTTTTTGTAGATCTTGATCGCCTTACAATTTACTCATAACTTCTAAATTAGTTAAGAGTCCAGAAAATGTTTACCTATATAAGAGTTGGCCAATTATCATTATCAATATTATTATGTGGGAAAAAAAATATTATCATTACAACTTTTTCAAGAAATTTTCTTGGTCTGAACAAAAAGTAACTACTGTCTCCCGTTGCCCCGAGGTTTCCCCGCCTACCTTTAGCTCGCATATTATATGTAATGCCTAATGCGAGTATTTGCACAATTTTAACGAGGCCTTATGGTATGGTGAATAATATGTCGAACAATCAAACGGATGCCTTCAACTACTGAAAATAATATGCGATTTGAGACACGGATCTCTTACCTGACGATGCGATGTCGCAAGCGATATTGCATTGCAATAAACGTGAAGACCTCCCATCGTCTGCCCGAAGCGTCGCTTTGTCCAAGTTTTTAGGAATATTTGTTGGCAAAACCGAGTATTACAAATGTTACCTCCAGTCCATTGTTAACTTGTTCATTGAAGATTACGTTACTAATTAGTTTCAATTTTCCGAAGGTATGGTCGAAAAACAATATTTTACATATCCGGGGTTCTTCAATTCGTTGCCGGCCTCGCAAGTGCCTTCATCCCAACTTTCATTCCTTATTGTGTCGTTCTGTTCTTGTACGGAATGTTTGGATCTGGTGGCGCTTATGTTACCGGATTTGTTCTCAGTAAGAAAATTTTGTTACTTTTGGAAGATATCAATTGCGGTGGATCTATTCCAGGTTAAGGTCTACTATAGGCAGACAGATTCATACGCTTCTTATTTTTATTTTTCAGCGATGGAACTAGTTGGACCGAAAAGAAGAACTATTTGTGGTACAGCCTTCAGTGCTGCATTTGCTGTAGGTGTAATGGTTGTTGCTTTTTGGGGATTCGTGATTAGAGATGACCAAATTCTTCAGATCATATATGCCTGCCATGCCTTGGTACTTTTTGGCCACTGGTGGTATGTCTTTTTATTTAGTTTGATGCCTTGACGAATTTCCTTTCATGAAAGATTTTTTGCACGATCCTTGCAGTCATCATGATCGTTATGATGTTACATGTACATTACAGTTTATAACGAGAAATAATCAATATCATAGGTTGGTAGACGAGTCAATTCGCTGGCTTTGGGGTCAAGGTCGGACGAAGGAAGCCATTGACATTGTGGAAAGAGGAGTTAAAAAGAATGGAAAACATTTCGATCGCAATAAAGTACGTGAAAGGGCTCCTTTAAAAGATGCAGGAAAAGTGGAAGAGTCGAAGGGTGTATCAGATCTTTTCAAGAAACCAACAATCAGAAAACGAGCCCTGACGGTGGCATTCATTTGGTTTGCCAATAGTTTGGTCTACTACGGTTTATCTTTGAATACCGGAAGACTGTTGGGTAATCCGTTCCTTATGCTATTCCTCGTCGGATTGGTTGAATTGCCTGGGTACTTAACGGTCATTGGATTAGTGGACAGAACAGGGAGAAGATCCCTTTGTACAGCTCTTCTGCTCATAGGTGGATTTGCTTGCCTGATTATACCAGTACTTCCCCAAGGTAATCAATTGTTTTTTTCTATCCAGGCTGGTTTAAGACAAGGCTTTGCTAACATCAGCTCAGATAAGATCTCTGAGGGTATCTGGTCTGATTTATAGAAAACCGATGGTTAATAATCGCATATCTGATCCGACTAATACGTTAATGGTTTAGCTGGATATGACATGGTATAGAAACAATAATCTTGGCGAATACTATATAGACCGATAAATCATCTACCTGTTTGTCGGATCTCAGTAGTTTATACCTGACTGCGAATACTTGAGCCGAACTTTTCAAAAATATTCTGTCAGGCCAGAAAATGAAGTAGGAAATGACGAAAATGTTCTCAACAATCTTTTATTCATGTCTATTTGAATAGAATGTTCAGAAGATATTTCCAATCAAAAACTTTAATTTTGCTAATTTTTAAATTAATTTTCAAACTATTTCATTGAATTCAGGAACGACGGTTACTATTCTAGTCATGATAGGTAAAATGGCGATTGCAGGCTCGTTCGCAATTACTTACAATTATACTGCGGAGCTCTTCCCAACGGGTAAGATCATTTAATTGAACCAGTTAACTGAATTGACTAATAAATTGGACTGAATTATTTAACTGAACCCAACTAATATAAAATTAATTAACCGACGAACCGTTCGACGGCCGGACAATGTTCAAAAATTCTTGGAGCGGAGTCGTATAGCAAGACAAAGTGTCTGAACCCTGAGCCAGGCGTTATATTCATTTCTCCCTCTATTAATACAAGCGCTATTAGTGCTTTGTGTAACTCCCAGACTCTCTTCTTCAGATAGCATCGTATCCTCTACCTGAGATAGAATTATCACCATTTATTAAAACGATAATCACTGAAGTCACATTAACGTTAGCCTTTCGACTTAGTATTAGTTTCAAAAATATTTTTACAAAATAGTTGAGGGTTAAATAAATACTCTAAATATTTTATATTACATACATGTTCGCATAATTTATTTATTTTATTTGTTATTTATTTTGTCGTTTATTTCAAATCAGTGGACTGCAATAGATCTTCGTCAGTACAGAACCATTTACCCCTAATATAAAATTAATTATTACAGTTGTGAGAAATTCCGCGGTTGGAGTGGGTGCATGCTCAGCAAGATTTAGTGGAATGCTTACGCCAATGATTATTCTACTCGTAAGTTGGTAATTCTAACCATTCGAGCGTTTATTCCGAAATATTTTTTCTAATTTATGTTCCTATTTGGCCTTTCTAGGACTCGTTAGAGAAATATATTCCGACGCTTATATTTGGGACAGTCTCTATCATCGCAGCTTTGCTAACGCTTCTCCTTCCCGAGACTTTGAACAAAGAAATGCCACAGACTATGGTAATTTTTTAATGTAAACTTTACTCAAAGATTGTCCTCAGAATACGCTGAAAATTATAATTTTAACACCATACTCTCTCTCTGCTCTCACTCTCACTACTTTATGTACCTCTCTGTTTTAGAGTTTAAGTGGTAGTTTAGAGCATTTAGTTCTAGTAAGATTTCTCTTGCCTCTTAATTGCTTTGGACAGATTGACAGCTATCACTTTATTAAACTAAGTTCACTTCACAAATTAACTGAGATGAGGTGACCGGATTTTTTGAGCTGGCATTTCAAAGCGGGACTTTTCGTAGCGAACACCGCATAGTGTATCCACCCTACGAAATGCGCGCTATGAAAAGTCTCGCTAACATAAAAAGTCGAATAGTCTTAACTGATCTGGACTGAATAATAGTAACTAATTAACGTTTGGCGGTTGGACAATAATGAAAAACTGGCTCAATCTTAATGGCTGACGCTGATACCATATAGTTGGGTACAAGTTCTCAATGTTTAATGTAGAAAATAATGTACGTGTATAGGAATTAGCACGACGTTGACGAATTCAGCTGTAAAATCGTACAAACTGTCATTTCGATTGAGTAGATTGACAAGCATAATATGAAAGCTTCACTTGACAAGTTTACCGTAAATGACCTAATTAAGCCGCTGGTGCCGTTTAGAACGCGGTACTGAAATATAGCTCGAGTCTTTCTCCAGCTTTCTACATGTAAACTAACGGAGAAAGTGGTGAAAGTCTTTCACCTCTGTACCTACCCGAATGAACAGAGCTCCGGGGATCTATCAGATTATTAGATCATTTACAGTACGTGATTTCCGCGGTTTAATATCATTCCATCCGTGTGGTGTGCTGGTGTGTCTGTGTGTAATGGCTTTGTACGCTAACTATTGATGTGGCAGAAGTCTAAGATTTTTTTTATTTTTTGTTACGCTAATAGGAAGACGGAGAGAGATTCGGTAGAGGAGATACCGGGTACAGAACATGCATGAATTGCGTTGGAGGAAATGCTAAACATCACCATCGGGAAAACAACCACGAAATCACCGAACGTCTGAATGGTATTAGTTCACCAACAAGTTTGGCCTAATGGTTTATTCTGGCCGCTGCTTTTGTTTTGTTTTGTATTAAATCAAACAGTAACACTGTTCTAAAGTTTACCGTAAAATTATCCTACCGCTTGGCGGTTGGCAAATATAAAATAATGCGTGGAACATATTTTATTACTAAACTGTCTGTTACTTGTGGCCGAACGGTTGAAAAATAAAAATAAAAGTAACTGGTTTCCAGACCGGAATGATATATTTTTCTATTAAATCGAATACATGAGACTATCATAAAATTTGAATTTAGTAAAATCAATGTGGAATTGTGGCCGGTGTTTTACTGGAGGAAGGTATTGTAGTAGATACAATTGTCCATGTATTGTTTTGTGCCCCAAGTAGCTTTTCCAAATGTACGTCCATTGCTGTGGAAAGTGAATCCAGGGACATGTCCGGTATAAGAACTCGGAAGCGATTCGCAACAACGGTAAATGTTGGTGTCGGGCTCAGGTTGACTAAAAAAAATTAGCCGTTTAATTTTCTATAAATGCCGACAATTTATCAAAATGAAATAGTATGTAATAAAAATACCATGGGCAAGCATAAGGACTGCGATTAAGATGATGAGCCTTTGGATCACAGCAAGGAATGCAAGGGTGAGGCTCACAAACTGGCTTCTTCTTCTCCCTTGGTGGTCTCGGGGGTGGGCAATTGAATCCGGAGCAGCAACCGAGGTCATCACACCCAACATTTGTCCTCTGGTAACAGCTGTCCATTGGAGGACATCGCATCGGAGCTTGAAGGATTGGGATTGGTGCCTGAGGAACGCAAGGATCTTCGAGAATATCATGAGTAAGTTTCCCGTAGGTACCGCCATTGCGTCGACGCATGGAAGGAACATGGCCGCTGTACCTGTATAAACGTTTCGAATGGATTTAGAATGTTCGCTCGACAGCGTATAAATCTTCCGGCTGGACTTTACGCGTAAAACGTAAAAAAGAACGTACCCGGGAAGGTGATAAGGTTCCGCCAAGTAGCCTGGCTCAGGGGGGCAAGGACAATTCCACATGATCTATGAAGTTGAGTTAATACTTATAATTTGAATTTGAAGGAAAATTTTGAAAAAACTGAGACAAAGAATTTAGGGAATTTGTGAAAGTCAACTGAGATATTCTGTCAGTCTATCGCAAAGATTTGTTTAATCGGTTGCAGTTTAAAGTTTCCGTAGAAACCTATAATGTACACCTATAATGTGAAGTTCCGGAATATTTTTTTTTCATTGGATACGAGGTTTTGAGACCGCGCTGTAGAATTGTGGAATCGGAAGTTTGGACGATTCTCCCGTTTCCGATTCGGTTCAAATGATTACACCCTGAGACATCGAAGATTTCTGAACGAGTCAGAAACGCGAGAACGGCCCGCAGAACGGTAGAACCTCCTGGACCGTTTAACTAACAAACCAGAAACATCGTGGACTTGTAAGGCTTGAGAAAATTAGTCAAAAGAGAAAGTGGGGAGTCAATTCTGAATTCTGAGAATGAACTGTGAATCACAGAAATCATTCACCGTGTGTACGTTTATCTAATGAAATACCCGTAAAATTATAATAGTATAAAAAATAGACAGACCAGATGTTTATTTTCGTTGACAAATAATATACTGCGTCATAAGTATTATTTGAGTGCGTAATTAATACTCTAATGGTACGTACACTTTTATTTTAAAGTGTCTTGAATAGTGTATGATAATGTAATTTCCCATGCGTGGGGAATTATCATGATGTGTAATATATTATGTTGCATTTGGATTAAAACAATAAATCCACTTGTTCGATGAAGTAAAGTAATACCGTGAAACCGCCGATTCACACATTCGGCTACACATGTAATAACTTAAAAAAATCTTTGTTGTTTCCTTCAGGTCAATAAGCTGGACTGTTGATAAGTAACAGAACAGGGGCAAAACGAGATTCTTTTCTTCAAATAATTTCTGTAAAGAAACTGATTGAGAGGATTCT
This sequence comes from Protaphorura quadriocellata, assembly GCA_034698945.1. Taxonomy (NCBI): domain Eukaryota; kingdom Metazoa; phylum Arthropoda; class Collembola; order Poduromorpha; family Onychiuridae; genus Protaphorura; species Protaphorura quadriocellata. Next base: position 3,538 of record JAQGCA010002703.1, on the reverse strand, counting down.
CGAATGCTTAACGTCTTTGGTGTCAAAAAACAGGGCGGTACTATGACTACTAATAAAAATTAATGGTAAAGTCTCGAAATTGTTTCGACTTCTACTTCTAAACTTTCTAACCCATTGCGTAGTAGAAATATGAAACCAAAAAAACATTTATATTCAGAAATACTTGCAATGACAACTCCGCACCTCAGTCGTCTTTATTTTAGTTTAACATTAACAACATATTCTGTATGAGCATATAATTTTTATATTATCCAGTCAAGTGCCTGAATTCTTTTAAAAAAGTTAAATACAATTTTCTTATTTCGAGATAATGTAAATATTAACGCCTTAGTTGGTAGTTTGATGTTGATACCAATACGGAGTTCACATTTTACTAATAGTGACTCAGGCCTGCATAAATTTTATACGCACCATCCAACATCCTTTCTCTTAAACATTTTACTGTTCGATACATAACGAATTTATATTTCAGGTTTCCTTATTCAACTGTCAACCGACTCCAATAGTGCTGAAATTGTCTGTTCGAATTAAAAAACAAATCTCGACGATACCAATATTTTTGAACTAAAAAAATGCTAATATTTCCCAAGTTTACAATACAAAGTTAGGACTTTGACAAAATATTTCAAATAGGATGCTTGAAAAGATTTCGTTCAATTACTCATTTCGACAAATTGTTGATCTCAATTTGAAATCTGTTCAATGACCTTAACAATTTTCACAGTCAAGTAATGGTGCTTAAGGTACAGATTTTCTGATTTGAATTGACATTTTCTTTTTTCTTTAAGGTTTACTATTTTTGCCTCTACGAATTACTTTAACTGACAAAATACGTCATACCCCACTTAGTGACAAATTTCAAAGAATAATGATGTCGTCACAACTTAGTCCCACTCACATTCACAATTTGGAATGGACGGATTTGGTGTTGGTTTGGTACTCTACTTTGAAATTCAGCCTCAACGCACGAATACGACATGACTACACATGACCTATTCACACTTTCTGAAGAGTTTAATTACAGATTTAAAAAAAAAACGAAATTCTCAAATACTTCTAATTTTGATTTAGTAAGTTAGAAGTTATCATTGCATAACTACTAATTATTCCTTAATTGCTAATGAAAGCCAAGGTCATAGTCCCCAAGACAGGACAATTCATGGCTACGGCTAGACCAAAATCACTAACACAAATCAATGATCAAAATTATTATGTCAATACTAGTAACTGAATGTGTCATTGGAAATATTTAACATCTGATACACAATATTCTCAGGCTACAACATCCGTATCAAACAAACTACCATATCGGTTTATAGATAATATCTACCTAAAGTCGAAATTATGTAAATATTTTTAAACTTTAACATAACAAGGGTAAACTGCTTAATCTACAATCAACTTCTCACAATCACATATTTTAACATGTTGTGTAACAGAAGTCAAAAATAAAAATCTCACAAAACTGCCTTCAAAATAGGGAGGAAACCAATGCACCTAATCTGCACTAAACTCGGGTGAGCGTGAAGTATAAACTACTAAGCCTACTTTGTTCTTAATGATCGGCTTCATCTTCTTCGCCCTCATCCTCACCCATCTCCATATCACTCATTCCGACTTGATATTTCTCATGTCCAGAATACTCTGCTTTCTGACCCGTAATAATAGTTTGGACCAGCCATTCAGGTTTTACAACAGGAACTTCCTTCTGTTGAGCCATCTCCAAAATTTCTGGAGTACATGTAGCATCCGTAACCAGTACTTCTGTATCCGTCGGTATTGTTGGCTCTAATTTAAAACCAATCAATTGTGAATCAATTTTTACAAAATATTATATAATATACATACGAAACAAAAGCAACCCACTTTTGCGGGACTTCATTGGTTTCAGTAAATTAGCTTGAGCTGCAATTAGGACAGGCTTCCAATAATTGTACAGTTCTTCAGACTCCGCGGTTACATAAATACGAATGCCCTTGAGTGGTTTTTTCTGGTGAGCCGGAATGACAGACCCTTCTTCGAGACTCCAGCCAGAGTTTAGTTCAAATGGCTTCCAATCCACAATAGAATTCTAATATTGGTCAGAATAGAAATACCATTATGCAATTACCTTTATTAAAAAGAGTATGGTAGCGGATGTGGTTTTAACTTCCATGAATGCTTCTATTCGACTAGAAAAATTAACTCGAAAGCTCCTGGGACACTTTTATGAAGTTTAAATTGACTCAAGGCATCCGACGAAATAGAACTCCGCTCAAAGGGAAGTTCAGTCAATAATATCACAATTTCTGTGCACCTTATAGCTACAAACGGCATTCAATTGACTTGAATTTTCAGAAAAAAAATGACCTGCTTTAGGCATTCTCCAATCCACAAAGAAGATACGCAAGGAATACCAGCGGCAAGACAGTAAATATATTTTACTGTTCGCGCATGGCTGTCAGAGATCAAATAGATCTGTGATTTTCCTTTATTGCTTTCCCGACCCACGAGGTTCACCACACTTCCACCTTTGTTCTCAATGGTTTCACGATACTCATCTTTATCATAAGTAACAAGTGGCCCAGAAGTCCCTGCAATATCGTAACATTTCAAAGGTGAAATTAAAATGATAACATAACAAAACAGGTTAAAATAGTTAATAAGACCTACCACTGCTGGAAGGGTCACCACCACCACTCGCTGTCAGGAAAAACTGCATCCCGTGGAACAGAGGTTTCTCTTTTCCTTTCACAGTTTTCTTCGATGATGATTCTAGTAAAGGAGAAAATACGAAATCAATTATGACATTTATAACCACAGCTAGGGCACAGAAGAACGGGATATTTCTGACTAGCGTTTAACCGGACCTTGACGTTAACACTTCACAAGGAGATCTTGAAAGAGATCAAATCTTAAATAACTTTACTCCTATGTCCGATCCAGACAGAAATTCTATTTGGTCCCACACTATTTAAGTATAAGTCAAACCTGGTCCTGTACTTGACGCCCTTCTTTTCATTTTTCAAAATATATTCTTCAGTTTTTCAAATCTTGAAATAAAAGGTTTTATTTTCTGTTCACGTAGCGTGTAGCGTCCTTCCTATTATTTTCACTTTCTTTCTGCCGCTTAGTTACCGAGTGTCAATGTGCGAATATTTGAATCAAGGCGGCATTAAAATTTGAAGCTTCATAATAGAAAATCCTCTCCCGGGTACTACGAGATGGCTCGGTTTAGTCATTCGCGTATGTATTCTAATAGCTAGGGGGTATTTACGAAAGGGAAAAGACTGACCCATGACATCTGACTTTCCCACTGTCCCGCGATAGAAAGACCGCGCCACCTCGTGGTACCCGGAAAAGGACTTCCTATTGCGGTCAAATGTGAATACAATTTTACGGATAGTGTTTTCGTCTAGATCTTGACAGAAACGAAGGCCGAAATCAGAAAATCTTATGGGTGTGAAAGTCAACCCACAAGAAATCATAGATGGGCAAAATACTCGGTAAAGTATTTTGAAAATACTTTGCTCAAAATACTCAATATAGGACTTCAAAA
>JAQGCA010002702.1:0-13302 GCA_034698945.1 Protaphorura quadriocellata | reverse complement strand
CATCACACTGACTGACAATCCCATAACAACGTTATAAAATTCAACAAAAACTGCACTCCAATGTCTTAATATGGGGACGGCGAAGCATTGTTGATTTCCTTAGAAATCCTATACCGGTTACGATCTAGAGTAGTAGCTGTTTATGTATAATCTAAGGTGAAGACTTCCTAGAAATTCCTCTTTCTCTCTGTTTGTTTAATATAAATTGGTGTGGGGGCGCTGACGGTTTTGGCACACGGGCGCAAAATTGCTTGCTTCGCCCCACCTACTACTGCAGAGTTGTCGAGATGATTTTGTATTTTAACGATGTATATTTTTATGAAGCTACTTATTTTTGACCGATAAAGCCGAAAAGACGACACAAGTGTGGGAAATCTATCATTCGCAGAAAGTTCCTAACTCAGACCACATCATCAGCAAAAGCAACTAAAAAAAGCGACAACGCCCGCGCCCCAATGACGATAAAAACGCGAGCTGTCGAAAAAAATGGCCAGGAAATAATGGATAAACCGGAGGAACGTGATACAACGCCGGTAAGGTAAAGTATGCTAATTGAAAAAGAAAATTATTTTAATTATTTTGTAAAAATTTCATTGCATTGCAGCCTACGATGGGGCTTCGGAGTGAATCCAGGAATGGTTACGTCACTGTGCCAGCTTATGTCTTTATTATCATATGCTGTGTCGCCGGTTTATTGGTGGGCTTCATCATGGGACTCCTTGTCAGCTTCCACGATTCGAATACAAAATAATGCAAATATTAATCAATTAAACACTTGGAACACTTTGGCACAAGTGTACCAATTTCCTACATATGCGTAGGGTAGACTGGCGTGATTTTGACGGGTGTGCTAAAAAATGGCACTTTCTAATTCCTGAGTTGGGCGCACATACACTTATATTCAAAAACATTAATTCGACGCAAATTAGGTAATAAGTTCTTCTTTCCTCGGCGATAGTTGCAATTCACCCAAATCTTCGACGAATATTTAAAAATTCAGAACCTTCAAAATCGGGGTCAAAGTTAGTGTAGTACCAGGCCCGGACTGGCCATTGTGGCGATGCGGCGTTTACTGCGTGCGCCCCTAGAAATTTAACATTAAGGGCATGTAATTAAGGCGCCCTTTGTCTCATGCCACTAATGTTAACTGCCGACCGCGCACCTAAGTAGCCAGTCCGGCCCTGTGTAGTACCTCGCGAATCGAAAAGTGAAGTATGGGATGACTCATGGTGCGGATGGAGAAAAACATGTAATTCCTGAATTTACGAGTACATTCGCATTAATGTGACTCTGAAATCAATAATATTTCCCTCTCTCACTACATGTTCAAATTTTGTCAACGTTTTAAAAAAAATGGATGCAATTCAGTTTTTGCCCATTGCATGATTTATTGCTACATGTTACGGTAAAGAGTCGTTCATATTTTCTAAATATTCTCCTATTAACTCGTTAGTTAATTCTTAGATCAAAAATTGAGTTTTATTCACATTTTAACAATGCATGGAACTTTCTTCTTTTCATTTTTTCAAAGGCGGTGGATAATTGTCCCGTCCTACGCGACTAATTGCTAATATATATTATTTGGGCTTGTGCATTGTCCTAAGAATATAGCGCCGTTTCAATGGCGATTACGTGGTCCTTTCGAATAATATTTATAGCGACGTTACATATTTGAACATACTATATTTATTAAATTACAACGCCCTGCTCAGGCTGACCAACCGTCCTACTTTGAGTAGGACAGTCCTTACTTTTGAAAGCATGCCCTACCCTGAGAAATGACCTACCCAATGTCCTACTTTACAAAAATTGTCCTGCATTGACCTACATTTTCATTAAGAAACACGGAAAACCGCCTCTAATTTGATTCTGACAGTTTAAATTTTAAAAATTTTCCGGCCCTCCGCGGCGATCTTGTGATAGGGTAAGAGTATGCAAATTGTATGCCGAAGATTGAGTTCAGATTTAGAATCGGACAAACAGGAAGGTCCCAAATCAATTTATTGTGAGTAAAATCGACGAGAAAACAAATTCGTTGTAGATAAAATCGTCAAGAAAAGGAATTCGTTGTAGGTAAAATCGACAAGAAAGGGAATTCGGTGTAGGCAAAATGACATTTAAAAAAGTGTCATATCCTGGTTTCAGGAAAAAACGGTCAGCCTGGCCCTGCTTCTATTCGTTCTAGGAGGATCAGAGGTCAAACTTTTTCACCGATTTCTCCACTAGGTTATATCATGGTGGAGAGGAGAATGACCAGACTTATATTAGGATAGCGGCTTTAATAGATTAAATACGGTACGGTACGACGATACTCATCAATCCTTCACTTAGAATTTCAGTTCGTTCATTTGCAAGAGGGTAAGCCCTTATTGTCAACTCGGTCGGGCTTATGATTGTGTGTACGTTTATGTAACCATAAAGGAAGTTCAATTGACACTAATCAATCAGAAATCAATCATTGTTAAAATTTATTTCACTCCTCGTACTTACTCATCCCACTTGGTCAAGAACAATGTACAAAGAAACCCATACTGCACTGCACTTGCACTATACAAACTGCATACAATGCAATGGAATGTACTGACCTAGTTTTGAAAATGCGTGGTCAGTCGGGTCACGAGTCAACCGGATTAGCTTTAATCAAAGTGCGATTTATAAAATATTTCATTCCTCCATCGAGTCGGAATGGATACCGAGTAGTTTATCAAATTAATTTGTGACAAAATGGGAATTATTGAGTTTTTCATATTTCTGTCCACTGTGAATTTTTCCAGTGTTTTTGGTGTCCAAAATTCCCGCCAACTCAGCTCGACAGTGTCATTTTGCTACGACAAACCTCCCTGTGAGCCGAGTACTTGGTCCGGAGCCTGCAATGTCGGAGGGAAACAATCTCCGATGAGTTTTGAAGGAATTGTGGACAAGCAAAATTCTACCGCCAATTTACAGTCGAGTCTACCATTCCAGCCCTTCCGCCAAAACAAAGAGCTTCCTTATTCAAAATACATACTGGAAATACGATCGAAATCAATTTCCCGGGCGGTTCCTCAGAATCTCCGATTCTAAACGGGAAGGTCATTGACCTCCAGAGTAACTACCGTTTTGAAATGATACATTTCCATTGGAGGCGAAGGTCACGTCACGAGGTAAAGGTCATGCCTTAGAAATTCATCTTGTCCACTATTCTGTCACATATTCAAATTTCACGTCAGCCGTTGAAGCCATGGTGTAAATGTAAGACCGTTAGCGAACGGTCAGGAGGGGTCGTTATCGGTAAAGGCGGGTCTGGCGGTTTAGGTGGAAACTTACAGGGGATCTTAGAATCCCAGACAGCTTAGGACGACGGTGGTGGTTTCCGGTACCGGCGGAAGCGTACAGGAGACCAGGGCAGGACGATGGGCAGTTGACGATGGTGGTCGTGGCGACGACTCTTGGACACTTTGTCCACAAAGGCAGAAAGTAGGGCAGGCAGGCAGACAGACAGGCAATGCTCGGCAGAAGACTTGGCTGGGCCGAACTACGACTGACGGACTCACTGGAACGACTTGGACTGGATTCTCCAGTCCTCAGTCCAGGGTTCATAGGCGCGCAGGACATAGGCATAGGGCGGTTCACAAATGATGTGGACTATTCCACATTACAATGGATGACCCGGAAGCTCTGGCAGTGATATCAATTTTGTACCGAACATTCGGCATATTTGATAATTTGGCACTCAAGCCAATCACGGACTCCGTTCACTTGATACGACACTATGCGCATGAACAGGATGTGGTTGTTCGAAGATCCTTGGACGGACCTAACAGCCCTATTTCCGCCATATTTGGACTTTTATCGCTACCACGGATTTTTCACGATTCCAGGGTGCAGTGAAAATGTATATAGTTTGGATATTTTTTTTAGTTAGAACACACGAATCTAATTTCGAAGAGACAAATTCAAATCATTCGCAACGGATTGCTGGAGGAAAATAACATTGATTTGCTGGCAATGAATTCACGCGGACTTCAACCAAGGAATAGAAGAGAATTGTATTTATGTTTGGTTCAAACGAACGTTATAGACTGGATTATCAAAGTTTCAATCCGAATTCGGATTTTGTTAAAGGAAATTTCGGTGATTCTGATGAGTTGAAAAGAAAGTGTTAATATACAGGGTTATTACGATTTATAAAGGACACTTTATTTATTTAACCAAAATTTCAATTTGCGACGGTTATTATTTTCTCTTGGCTCAACATATGCTCCGTCCTTCTCTCGAACGTGGCGTAACCCCCGCCTCCATGAGTCGTAAATATTTCTACCCCGTTTGGGGTAAAACGTATTTAAATCCGCAAAAGAAAGTTTCCGAACGTTATCCAAACTCGTCACTCGATTGACTTTAAACTTCTGTTTCAACGATCAAATCCAAAAGATTCAACCGGATTTTTCCTCACGGGCTGTACCCCCTTGGGGTAAGACTTATTTCGGTTTTAACTTTTCATTCGGCAGTGTAAGCGTTGATCTTCTGAGATATTTTTAATGACACAGCATTATGATGAGTAGAAACTTCGCCGATCACCCATGGACGCATTTCAGCGGCATTTTTTTGAAGTAATGACTTTGACGCATTGCTAATAGACTGAACTGCGCTAATTTTGACTTTCGGTGGGGATTTGAAGAGGGGAACGACAGTTAGACCCAAGACGGTAGACACTGTAATGAACTGGTTGGAAAACTTTAAAAATTCGCGACACACCAATTCAGAGTCAGATTGTCCGTGTTTTGGATAAAAAAATTCGTCATTTCAGCTTACATTTCGGCAGATATAGCGATAACATGTCCGGGGTCATGAAGAATTCGGAATTTTGACCTTCCAAATGATTTTAGTAGTGGCATTTACAAGTTCTCGTCGAATTGGCCATACGTATTGATTTGTGGCCATGTAGTAGGGTTTCCTTTTAACTTTTTTGCCCGAATCCTAGTGGCTGACCTTCCAAAGAGTCGGCTGCGTCGCTTTCAACTACCGGGCAATTTTATTTTGGCTCGGGGGATTCTCCACACTCGTCCCAATACGAACTTTTCGAATAAAAGATTTTGTCCTGATTTGGTGTTTCTAGTTCGAATGGTCTATTTCGGGGGAAAGTATTTCAAACAATTTTGAGTTTCGACTATTTCTGACACGGATGGTCATCCTGGACATCGTACTTTTGGAATCAATTTTTTCGGATTATTTTTACCCCCTCTGAAATGCGTCCGAAAGATATGAAAACTCTGGAAAATCCCATACGCGCTTTTCAAGTTCAGGTCGATATTTCACTTTCACTTTCGAATTTTAAAATTTGGAAAAAAATCCGGTCTGTTCATAATTGCAACAAGAGTAATTCTGCCGAGTTTCGAATTGTTCGCCCCACAACTCTTTCCAGTATAAAGAAATTCAACTGTCCTTTATAAATCGTAATAATCCTGTAGTTAATAAAAATATCGTCAGTGTGTTTGAGAGGTTACGAGTTCACCGTGTTAATAATTCAATCGTTCTATTTATCGTCAGAACAAATAAATATTTACCATTAGTGTCAATATTTGTTCTATTAAATACAATTTGTGTAACAGGTAGTCTACGGCGAAATGTTTTTTTTTAAATCTGACGTACGTAATAAATGAACGCAAATAAATTATTTGGTTTTTTTATTTTCCAATTTATGTTCGTTGTATGTTGGACTGTGAATCAATCGTTTATTTGTGAGATTTGGTGCAGTTATCCAACTCGTATCTCAATTTGTTGCCGAAGTAGAAATCTAAGACCACGTGCAGGAGCAATACAGCGGAAACCAGCATCAAACCCCAGACCGGAAAGTGAACTTTGGTCTTCCAGAAGGACTGATACTAAAATGTGAAAAAAAGACAAAATTATTACCAAAATTTAATTACAAAAAAATTGTGAAAACCGATTTACTTCGTGTCCCGTGACTTCCTGTTCGCCCCCGCTCTTCCCCTTTTCTGGGTCCACAGTCTCGGTCGCCAGAATCTTCATTGCTCTGATTTCAATTGTTGCTGAGTGGACTTCCAATTAAAGATAGAAAAGCTGACCCAATATCGGTCTCTTTTATACCACCTTTGGCCTGCTAAGACTAGAAAATTATGATGTAATCTGACTGTTAAATTTGCGAATAGATTTCCCTTTCGAAAGTTTTCCAGGCACACCTGTCAAGGTCAGCCTTGACGTACCTGGTAGCGGCATTTAGAAAGTTGGTAATAAAAAACTTTCAAATTTATTCGAAAAACAATTGACATACTTTCTAATTAGAAAATGAAAATTGAAGACGAATAATAATACACACTTTCAGTAAACACGTTTAACTACTGAACTTTAGTAAAATACACCGCACGAATAAACGCCGGTCGATTTTAAACAAAAACACTTAACAAATGGTGAATGATAATGAAAAAGGTAACAGAAATGAAAATGGTAATAATGATAATTACTGATAATAATAATGGTAATGAACATTCGTATTCAAGTTTTTTTAAAGGAAATTTTGATAATTTTAACTGGTTAAAGAAAAAGTATACCAAGTGTATATGTGAACATAAATTATTAAAATGACTCATGCCCAACGTTAAATAAATAAGCAAAGCAATAAAAATCCTTGAGGCAAAACTACGCAAGTAATGAACTTTGGTTGACGTTGTATTCTATGGTTGTATTTTTTGTTGGAAAGATATTTACCACTAAGAATCAATATTTGTTCTATTAACATATAGAATTTGTGTATCAAGTTGTCTACGACGCCAAGCATTTTTTTTAAAATCCTATTTGAATGGACTAATAAAATAACATGATTTTCTCTGAGATAATTAGTGTGGGTCAATCTTCATTCATTCCATTAATTCATAACAAACTTCAATCAACTGTAAATAAACGAGAAGTTGTGTCGTAACTGACTGTATTACAAAATTGGATTAAAGTTGAACCCGAAACTCAATTTTCTAATTGCATAACTTATTTGAATGGTTATGTTCGTTATCTCGTTGGTAGATGCATAAATAAGACCCTACTCGCATTCATCACCTTGACCTTTTTGTTTCTCAATTTTGCAAAATGTGCGCATTAGGTAGCAGGAAGAAGACGGCACGATTAAATACTACTAATTTGAACCGAGGTCAATTAAATATCAGTTATACAATGATATGACTGTTGCCAACACGCTCATTATTTCTATAAAAAACTGATTTGAGCGGAAAAAGACAAAAAAAATTTTAATTCAGGTTAATAGATTTAGTTTTATCCTCATTTCGATATTAAGTGATTGCAAAATAACTGTAGAAGTAGGAAAGACAGAAATATAAGTATAGGCGTTTCAAAGGTGAATTGGTAAATAGGACTTGACTCGAGGTCATTTTTTGTTAGATTAGCTGTCGCCACGTCGCACTGTTATCGTTGTCAATTATAATTATTAGTTATTTCTGCAGTGTACCAGGTGATATTGTATATAGATATACTGAGATCAATTCCGTTTGACGCTGCTTGCAATATGCCTCAAGATTTTACTATTTAAAGGAAAAGCTAGCTTGCTTAAGACATCAGTCAACCTCATTTAAATCCAAAATATAATTCCAAAATACCTCAAAATATAATGGAACTCAGACCACATCAGAAGAAACATGTAAGACCTACAAAATTGACACGACATTATAAGATTTTAATTTTAAATACACGATTCGGTATAAAATTACAGTAATTCTACGTATTATGTTTTCTCAGGTTCAAGAAAATGTCACTTTTGTCTCAGTCTCAGTCCAGCTGGCCAGCCAGGTAGTCATGAGTTTGGTGTTCTCTTGTGACTTAGTGCACGTTTACGTTTTTAGTGCTACAATTCCATTCGAAATTACGATTTCTTTTTTCTACTGGACTGGCAGGACTGGGACTCGAAGGCATAAATTGGTATTTTTCAGTGTTTTTCACCGTAAATTGGTTTAAATGCGGTTTTCACTGAAACATTAAAAACATACAAACACATTCAATCCTTCAACGTGGGCGGCTCCAGAAATCTCAGTTCGATGAAGATTAATGAAGACGATGTCGATGCCATGCGGTGCTTATACAGTCACCTCATTACTACATATCCATTATACTTCCGCCCCTGTTATGCTGGATGCTGGAAGGAAACTAGTGAGACGTCTGCCAGTACACGTAAATTGGATAATTGAATCTCATTGAAAGACTGGAAATCATTTGGAATGCGACTGGTTTTGAACCTCTGAACTTTTATCCCTCGTGCTGGATCCGAATTAAACTCAACACTCATCATCATTTGCAGTGTTTTCTGACATTCCCGATAGCCTTCTGACTTTCTCAAAATCTTCCCATCACACAACACCTATCAGATCTATAAATAGTTGGCTTGAATTCCTGCACTGTGTTTTGCTCTGAGCCAGTAGGTTAGCCAATATTGTGATGTTGGACAACAAGACCGTTCGGTCTTCAGTGCTAGCTCAAAAAAATTCTTTTCCCGTAGGTTGTGTTGTAGGTTATAAATGTGATAATCAATTCGGCTCTAATTACTAATATTATCATGTTACAAAATTATGTAATTAATTTACAAACCTAAATTGATCATTTGGATCACATGTGTTGTATTATTTATTTTTAACAACCAATATAGATATAATATTCTTCTTCCAGTAGTAAACCCTTTTGAAACTTATAGTAGTACCTAGTGTGTCCAGTTATGAAAAAAAGACTTAAATAATTTGTATGCATTTTTTTTATGTATGATTATGTCTTATAACTTTGACACGGAAATAAACCTTATTCTATTCTATTCTCTTGTTGTTCTTCCCGGTTGCATTTTCTTCTGTCAAGGAGGTAAGATTGACATAACTACAAATAGTACATTTAAAATGTTGATAATCCCGGTTGCGTTACACAAAGATAAACATTTATTTTTATTTTTAGGACGAATCGGCTGTCCGGGTAAGAACACCTATTTAAATATAAATCCGCGTCCCTAATAAATATTTTGAAAAATCGCTTTTTTTTTATTGAATGAATGAATGATTGAATTTTCCGAATACAGATGGAGTAGTTCGGACTGACATAGCGGTAAGACAATTTTAGCTCTAAAATTTTGTCTATGCTAGAAGTATTACAATTACAATTATATTCTTTATACGACTTTTTTCAGCCATGTATATTTAGATGCAGTTATGGAAATGGAACCGTACTTTCAATGAATAAACCAGACGGCACTGCTTGCAATTCCACTTCTCCTGCCCAGATATGCTGCTGCGGAACATGTGGTAATTAAAGAATATCATTTGATATAGAATGAAAATTTCGTTTAACTATTTAATTCTTTAGGTCGCTTCGTGTCGAACTGTAGCAGAGATGAAAACAATCGGATGATGATGATGATGAAGCTCAGGCGCTGAACTCCGCAGATATAAAACTAAATCATCGCCCTGAACAACTAATACATAATTTTAATTCTCTTTTAGTACATGTAATTGACTTTTTGTGTAATTCTGTTCAATTGCATTGTATTAAGTCATTACCTAATTATGTCCGGAATTAAAAATCTTAGAAACGTAGCATCAACTTCTTATTGCATCTCTTTTTCGATGAATTTGCATTTACCAGCCAGGCTTAATTTTAATAAGTTGTCGGTAGTGTATCTGATTGCATCGACTTAATTTTTGCAGTAAAATTTCTACTAAAACCGGGACTTCGATTTTTCTAAATCAATTGAGCACCGTTTGCTACAGGGTGACTAATATGTATTGCCCCGCCCCCTACAGCAGTAACCACAATAGGTACAATCATAAGTGGAATACATCGCTGGAAATATCAGCTCAAGTGGGACCTCAGACACCATATTTCAGCTCTACCTGAAAGCCCGTTCGCGCGCAGCGCGCTCTAGAATAGAAAAGGATATTAGATTTTCGGATTATTTCAACCGCTTTATCACGGTCTTCCGTTTGAATAGTCTTAAAAAATTCGAAAAACAAACTTCAATTACGCATTCCCAAGGGCTTTCTGAAACTTTTGAGTCATGGTTCAACAATTTTTGAGCAACTCGACCTTGTCTCTAAACACTTTTTCTTAAAATACCCAAAAAGGTGATTTTGAGACAATATCGACTTGCTCAAAAATTGTTGAACTATGGCTCAAAATTTTCAGGTGGCACTTCCCCTAACCCGGAATTCGGTGGTAAAGTTTGTTTTTCAAATTTTTGTAGGCTTCGCGGCTACTCTGACGGAAGACCGCAAAAAAGCGGCTAAAGCGCCGAAAACCCGTTATTTTTTCTTCCGGCTCGCGCTGCACTAGATCGCGCATTCAGATGGAGCTGATATCCGGTGTCAGAGATATCCCATTTGAGCTGATCTTTCCAACGAGGTATTCCGCTTGATTTTACCTATTGTGCTTACTGCTTTCGCGGGGGGAATACTTATTAGTCATCCTGTACTTCCAGTGGAAAGTTGTCTTATCAAGTGTTTTCGAAAGCGCGTGTCAGCGTACGTATGTGTATAAAAGCTGACCTTGCCTCGTGTCTCGTGTGCACAAAAAACGCTCAGAATAGAAATCCAGGCAATAATTAAACTTTAATGACATAATAATATTTCTTTGACTCAGTTGGCCGAGACGATGGTAGTATAACACAACCTCTATGCGGTTTAATTTTTTTTATTATCAATCTCAGTCTGCTCGCAGCACAACAGAACACAAATAAGATGAAGATTGTCGCGACCATGGATCCCGAGAAGGGTACTGGCGGAGTGGAATATGAAACTACTGGAATTAAGGTAAATTGGCATTTCAAAATTCCGAAAATTAAATTTTATAATCATTTTTGTCTTTGTTTCTCATTTTAGCCTGATCTGGAGACCCAGAACAGCTCCGTGGACTGGTTTCAAAAGTTGTGTGACGTCCTTATTTTTATTCTGATTTTTCTCATCATCATTTGTCTGGGGAATAACATCATCGGAAAATACTTTTCCTTCTGAGTCTCTTTTCAATGAATTTCTCTAAGACACAAAACACACTATGGCAAAATAAAGAAATGAGCGATTAAATATATATATTATATAATATATATTAAAATATTTGTTTCTTACTTGATTTATTCAGAGTGACCTTCATTGCATTACATGCACTGACTTTGCATACAAAACTCTTTAATAATTTTCCTATTTCTAGAGCATTTTATTATGCGAGGCTCATAGAATTTCGTAAATTCACCTACTAGTCGTTGCCTAAAGAGCAGACACTCACGAGGGGTGCTTTAAAGAGGCTAGTTTTATTAAATTATAAAAGTTTCCACAATTCGACCAAAATGCGAGTTGAAATCCGGCTGTCGAAGAAACTCTTGCCAATGCGGTCAAGTTCTTGTCCGTCCTTCTGCGGCTCTCTATTTCTCTTCTTGCCTTAACGCCTTTCCTCTAGAGTCGAGTTAACACATTTTTCTTGCGGTTCACGCTTAGGAGTCAACCAAAACAAATGTGACAAGTGGGGTTCGTCGGTTCGTAGTGAAGTACGAGTGGAGAAACAGACAGACGGGCGAATAGTCATATCCTACCTCCAGAATTTGACCTTTCGGTGACCCTAGCGGCCGCTTTGGCAATGGTTTTTTCGACAGCCGGATTTCTACCCGCATTGGTCAAATTGGGGTAAGTTTTATAATTTAATAAAATTAGCCGCTCTAAAGCATCCCTCGTGAGCTGCATAACTGACATCGTAGCCGTTGTTGAAACGCTACTAATACGATGTGGTTGTCATTGAATTTGGGGTGCACGTAAGATACAAATGTGCATATAGCTGGAGGATGGGGAGAATGGGGACCCGTGGCGACGTGAAGCAGCGCCAACACTGAACTTTACGTGTTAGTTCAGTTTAGCACAGCATGATGCTGCTGCCGTGTTTGTGTTGGAGCCATTGCGGATGGCGCGACAAAATCTTTCTAATTTTGTAATTTCTTCGAGGAATGGTGGATAATTTGTCATTGAATATATTGAATATATTGAATGGGCATAATTGCTACTTAATTGATATTATTTTTTCACACGGTTTCGAAACACCGCTGAGACCGCGGAGGTCAGGTGCGGTGTACCGAATATTTTTGACGCGTCGTATGTTCACTTTTGACTTTCTAAATCGATTGCTTAATAAAGTTTTATTAGCTATTTTTGAAAGTCCATGCCATCCACCTTAACCTCAACTTTCGAATTTGTCCTATGTATGCTAGTTTTTTCGAAAGGGAAATCTAGCCGTATTAGAACAATTCAATGGATTAATTATATTCTTTTGTCTTGGCAGACCAAATGTGGTATAAAATGGCCCGTTTGTTATGTTTCCCGTTAGTATACTTGTCAATTATTATTTAGAAGTTCAAGTCAATTCATTCGAAGCCAACACGCAGTATATGAAAAATATGAAGTCTGTGATTGTGAAACTGGACGCAGAGAAGGGTGAGGCGGAAGCTGAAGCCATTGGAATGAAGGTGAGTCGTTCTTTTAAAAATTCTTAGAGTTAAAATTTTATATATATTTTTTACATTTCAGTCAGATCGGGAGATTTGGAGAAGTTATGTTGACTCTTCATTGTGGGCTGACGAGCTTCTATTCGGACTTATTTACCTTGGGATCGTGTGTCTTGGCATCTATGTCATCGGATAACAATTAATCATTACGTTGATTCTGTTTACATTCACCATCTTTGTGGAACAATAAACACGCAATAAATAAGCAAACGAAATTTCTCATTTGATTTGCTACTTTAGGCATTTATTTATTCGGCAAGTTCACAGAAATTAGTACATATCATCTTCTAGTCGTTTTCTAAAGAACATGCACTGTGCAATCCTATAAAGCTTACATGATAAAACCAGAAACAAGCAACTAATGAAATTCCGCACTCGGAATTAATTGTCAATATAGAGTAAATGTGTGACTGTCCAATTAATAATTTCGCCGCAAACAACAATGAAAGTGTTCCTGTCGAGAATACAAAAATTCCCTACATTCATTCCAAGTGGACGAAGAGATCTATGAACTCTTGAATTTCGTATCACATTGAATCGAAAGGACTTCTAAATGTTCACTTGATTTCCTGAAGAACAGAGATGCAGAATAAATAAAACAATAGAGGTAAAAAAAGGCAACCGCCAGTATTAGAACCAGATAAACTTGTATGATAAATGGAAGCCTGATCTGGATTAAGGGTGGATTCAGATAGCTTTTGCGGCAACGTTTTTTTGAACGCGGCGCGTTTTTTTACTTTTTGCGGCAACGCTTTTGCATTCACATAGCTTTGCGTCAGCGTTTTTTG
>JAQGCA010002701.1:0-13305 GCA_034698945.1 Protaphorura quadriocellata | reverse complement strand
ATTTAAGTCATCAATAATCATAGCTCATACAACATAAACATCAAAAATGAAACGTTGATTTATCAGTAGGTGACATCCATTCCGACTCTAACTAAACTTAATCAAATTTTGAGATGAAATTTTGGAGATTTGTAAATTTCTAATTAGTAATAATTAATTTTAAAAAAAAAGTCTGCTTCAGTACTGTGTGAAACAAAATATATTGGATTTTATACATTTGGGTGCACGCACATAGACACATTTTCTCATGCCGTGCCAGTCATCAGTTCAGTCTGAGAACTTGTGAGAAGTCAAAATTTTTAGTGAGCAACAGTCTTGGTTGAGGAGTCTGGGCAGACAGTCCACACAGTGTTACTCTTGAGGCAGCATACATCATAAACATTACATACTGTCAATCACAAAAATCCTATAAACTTTTCAAAAAAGAAAAAAAAATAGAAATCGCGACAAATACTTAACAACGTGTTTGTTTGTTGACAAAACAGCCAAAGTGGTCACTAAACAGCCCAACGAAATTCGCCATATAATAAAGTAAATAAATGTGGGAATAAGAGATGCGCGTGGTTTAGGGCATACACATTGCAATGTTAGAAAAAACAAAATATTTGCCGCCAACTTTAATTAAGGATAAGTACACATTAGTTTTACTCAATTGAACCGGACAACTGTGTACTGTGCGGGAGTTTAGTGCGTAGATGCGTGCAAAGGGACAGTAGCCCGTGCCCACACTGCTCTTGTGGGTCATAAAAATAAGGAAGGAAAGGTCCACTTGGACTCGGGTTAAGCCTCTATAAATAAAAAATCTAGCTATGACCGTATATACCATAAATATTGATATCTAATGATGACGTACTTCCGTAGTGATACAAAACAAATCTCATATCTGTGTCATATAAACACGGGAGTGAACTTGTTTGTTTATTTGTTTACATAACCTAAAATGTTGTTTACATGCCTCCGTGAAGGGCCACCACGTGACCAACCACCCTGCCGTATGATGAACGGAGTCTACTCTACAAGTGCCCAGTCTGAAGAATTAACCCCGCCCTCTGTCACTATTAATGGGGGCGCCACCTACGCTAGTAGTAGTGTCAAATGTGAAACGTCACCCTCGACTCCACTCCACGTCCCTACGAAAAGGTTAAATTCATCGACAACGTCACCTAGTAGTGGGAACAATACTACAACGCCATCTCTAAGTTACTCAACAACCGGTATGAATATAGACTTTAATAACCATAGCAACCACTTGTCTCCGCTGACACAAACTGAGTCCGTTATTCGTCATTCCTCTCATCAAGCTCATCATTGGGCGTCTGGAGCGTACGGGGTGGACCAGAGTTCCGGCACTCCAGGACAACCTTCATCGAGCTTCGAACCGACACCTTACAACACGCCAATGTCTCATCATCACGCCGCGTACTACAGTGCGGAAAGTCGGAAGCACGCCGCAGCAGGTCTCCCATTCTGGGCTAACGAGTACCCAAAGTACCCACCACCTAGTGGGTTGTCAGAAAGCCAAGCATTCGGAGCTGCCGCGGCTGCGCAGAGCTGGTGCGCTTCAGCCTATGGAGGTTATACACGGAGTCACACGGAACAGCCTGTTAGTTATTTAACGCAAGCTGCTGCGGCAGCCGCTGCGGTGGAAGCGGCCAATGATAGGAGGGCAGCGGGAGTTGAGGCGGCTAGTTTCCATGACTACGGGTTGAGGAATTATGGAGGGGCTGGTGGTGGGAGTGTCGTGGAAGTTGCGGGGATCGTCGGGAGTTATGCGGCGCCAGGTGAGTATTTATCTTTTTTGGTACTGGTTAAGCTTCGGGGCGCACTGTAAAAGAGAAAGGTTTGTGGGAAAGGTTCCTGGAAGCATCTGACGTCTCCATTCGGCGATCGTTGAAAATAATCTTTCAATTATAAATAAAAGTTTTCATTGGTAGTTCAGTGGTTCAGTATCCTCTCCTGCCAAGCGATTGTCCCGTGTTCGATTCCTGGCTTTCTTGTTTAATATTTCTCATTGGTAGTTCAGTGGTAGAATTTTCGCCTAACATGTTGGTGGAGCGGGTTCGATTCCCGGCTTAATTCAATATTTCTAATTTGTAGTTCACTGGTAGAATTCTCTCCTGATCGTCGGGAGTTATGCGGAGCCGGATGAGTATATTTTTGTGTAGTGCTAAGTTTTGAAATACCTTACTAAGTACGCAGCGACGGTGGGTTGAGGTGAAGTACGGATCTCAGACCAGATCAAAAATTTAAAATTTCGAATGTCAATCAAAAATCGACATTTGTAATGCCAGTTTTCAGGAAGAATGTGCCAACGTCCAAAAAGCTTACAAGTTATTGTCAGGTCTTTTGGCATGGGTTAAGTCATGAGAATGGGTTTTTAGCTGTTATAAAAGTGCAGAAGCGAAGGCACAAAGTATTGGAAACGACAAAAAAAAACAGAGTACGTCTCAGGAAGCGTTTTATTTATTTTTATGACAATCGCATCTTTTTAACCTTTTCTTAAAAAAGTGATAAAAGTTCTTGACCTTTTTGTACCTCTTTTTTTCCATCTTTTTTAAAGAAAATCTCAGGTGTTCTAAATATATATAGAGATAGAGAACCCTTTCAAATACAATTGTTTACGGAAAAGAACCGGAGTGGACTGGAAATGAATACAAACCCTAAGAGTCTTAAAAAAGAATCTTTCTATTTTTATTGCACTGCAATTGCTAACGTACACTTTCGCTTTTTTAAATCTTTTTTCCTGTGACTGGAGTCCTTTTCTTAACATTTTATCTGTGAATCCCTTTCGTGCTTAAAATATGAAAGGGTTTAGTCCGAGAGTTCAGTCCGCGGTACAAGTTAATTGCCTTCATATTATCTCCTCTCCTGCCTGGTCCCCTCAGTGGGCCTTGTGATTTTATGACCCCATCCACGGATGGTCAACTTTCACTTTTTGAACTCAAATCACGTCGGATCATTTTAACCCACTCATTTCTATGCCAGTGACTCCACACTCCAGTCAGTAAAATCTAATCTCTCTATAATCTTCCCTCCAAGTTCCAATTTCTCCAGCTAATTTTGCCCCAGTACAGTTGTTGTCGGCGTTAAATTCAGTGTAGTTCGGTTCAATGAAAAAAAGAAGTTTGGATCAAAATGCCGTGGTGAGTGATGGAATATATCATTTTACTTTTTTGTTCGAAACACCCTCCACGTCATACACCTAATAATCTCCAACAATTTCTGGTGTGGAAGGTTTTGACGTTTAAAAAACTGGGATTTGACACTGGAATAGGCAACATTTTTTTTAAATAGTGTCTGCTTAGGTCTCGTTTTTTGGACACCCCCTGTAAAAATATTCCGAAATGAGAATTGAATGTTCCTTTATTGTGGTAGACCCTGTAGAATAATGCATGACTTTGATACCACATAAATAAAAAAATAGTACACTCCGCCGAATTCGAGTTATCATGTACGATGAGACACGCTGTAAAAACATTAACTCGCAACGGAATGGTGAAACTTGGATTTCGATGTATTTTTGATTTAGTTCGCATTCATAATTTATAGTTTTTTAAACCCACGCACTTTATTACGAATTATTACGCTGGAAAAATAAAAAGCAAACACTATAATAATAAAAGTCCTCATTATACCGATCAATTAATTGCAACGAATTCAAAAGCATTTACTAAACATTAATCCCGACACCTCATAATATCCACTCTTTAACACTTCACCATCGGCATAAAATTGTAATTACCTAGGCAATTTAAAGTGTGCGTGAGGTACGTCAATGAAGAAAAAAAAACTGGTTAGCAAAATTTTAATTAGGCAATCAAATTGTTTATTGCACGATCGGCACACCGCGATCGGCGTGAATCTTTTCTTTAACATTTTTGTCACTTAATCAAGACGTTAGCTTTTGTTTTGAATGCCGATCGTTGATTGTAAAGGGATGGCTAGGGGTGGGTCGTCCATGGATAATGAGTACTTGGAGATATTTGAGGCGGGCTATTGCTGCGAAATTGATGAAAATTTATTAAATGTTAGGATTTCTCTCTTTTCTTTCAAAATAATTCTATCATTCTAACAATTTTGAAGGATTTATTGACTTTTTTTTAAATTATTTTCATTAATCAAATGATGAACGGCCCCTCACGGTTTTTTCGGGAAGCGATTTAACTGATGGACGGCCCATTTCTTTCTTTTAAACCACTTCTATCTAAACAGCAATTTTGAGGAAAAGTGAGATATGACTATAAACACTTCATGAACCGACTTTTCTATATCATTAAATCTGACATTCGGTTTGAGTTGATTACAAAAAAGTAGTGCTCCGCATGATTCCGGAATCGCCGATTCCGACTCCGGAAAAAGTCGGAATTGGAATTGATCTTATTGACTCCTCAAAAGTCGGAGTCGGAGTCGGAGCCGCTTGGAATCGACTCCGGAAAAGTTGAAGTCGGAATCGGAGTCGGAGTCGAAAGTCGATTCCGTCTCCGACTCCAAAAACGGCCATTTGGGAATGACGTCCTTTTTTGTAGTGCTCCGCATGATTCCGACTCCCGAGTAGGAGTCGGAATCGGTCGGAATCGACTCGGGAAAAGTCGGAGTCGGAGTCGGAATCGGAGTCGAAAGTCAATTCCGACTCCGGAGTCGGAATCATGCGGAGCACTACAAAAAAGGACGTCATTCCCAAATGGCCGTTCTTAATTCGTTTGATATTTTTTATTTCGTTGCCTTCGTTGACGAGAAAATCCTAGACAAAGTCAAACTTTCGAGTCCTTTGTGTGAGTGTTGAGTCGGACTTTACACTTTGATGTATTATGCATGGGATTTAAGTTTTGACAGAGACAGACAAGACTTTTTGGCAAATTCCGCGTCCCAACGTACCAACTAGGTGACAATGCACGGAGACCCCGGGACTCAGTGAAGAGTGTAGAAAACAAAAGGACAAGTTTATTCAATTTATCTCTGACGAGAGCCAACTTTTGACTCCTTTCATTACATTTACATGACTCACAGAGACTCACACACATTTGTATATGTGTAGAGAATTTTAACTCTATTCCATGCTACAACCTCGCGTCCACCAACTAATCCAACGTAAAGTCACACACACATAGCGCCTTACACTTGAGAAGAAATACATTTTAGCAAGAATATGAGAGAATGGAAGGAATTTGTAAAGGCACGATAGTGGCATGAATTCCGTATATACAGTGTCAATATTGACGTAGTTAGTTACTTTGTGTACACTCCCTTCATTCCACTAAATTCCAACGCATTTTAAATAAATAAAGTGGCGTAGAATTTGTAAAGTGTTCAATTTTGAACGAATTTAAGGAATGTCTTCTTAAAATTGATTAGAAAAGTTGACGACTTCGCCAAAAATCATTCCATACAACGCATAGAAGAGAGAAGACTGTGAGATCCTCTCGCTATCCCATTTCAGACGTCCATCAATCATAATATAAATGTAAACAAATAATTTGTGTTGGTTAGATTTTATTCTGTCCCCGTCTTATTGAGTAAGAGACAAATCTATCTGCATTTAATTTTCTACCAAGTCAGGTTAATTTTTTCAATGTCGTGCCAGAAGTCTAAACAGAGAGAGTGCCAGAACCAAAGCGCAACGGAACGTTTGTGTTGAATTGACACTCGCGTATGCAAATTCCTTTCATTCTGGTGACTGACTGGACAATGCGCAGTCGCAGTTACGTGCACAATTACACATTAGCACACAATACACATGGACACATCGTGCGATTGCTCAAAACACCAACCAAAGTGTTTTGGCAAAATAATATGCCGCACATTTGATTTAATTTATTTACACTTGCTGACTAATCGACCAGGCTCAAATTACAGACACACAGTCCAAGTTCACCAAACTATTGTGTTGACTCGCGCTCTTCCTTCAACGTATCATTAATTTATATTTAATCCGACTAATTATGATTATATTAAACGCTTTATACGTTTAGCACACACATAACTCCTACATTCATTCAAGGAAAGCCATGCAATCGCGATCAGCATGTAAATAATGTCTTATATTTGTATACATGCACAAAGTTTTCATGTAGTAATAATTAGAAATAAATTTTGGTTTTGGTCTCAATGAATCGGAAAAGTAGTAGGATAAATCCTAACCGAGAGATATTTCGGAATAATATTTCATAGGGAATTTTGAAAAAACATGTATTTTATTTGTAAATTTTAAAAAAAAGACGTATTTCATTTGGAAATTTTGAAAAAACTGTCATTCTTGGGTCATGCCTTCCATTATTCTTTTAATTTCAAAACTTTTGAAATTATCAGACTGGATTTGTTTTGTTCAGGGAGTATGAACTCACGTTATCATAGAAGAGTTGTCGAGCCATCCTGCCTTAACGCATGGTCCATACATGACGAATCAAACGCGAGCATACATCCGTAGAGTGCTTGACACAACACATTGTACGTAATAGTAAGAAATCCGGTCAGAGGTCACGATGCTACTAACCGGTACGTACTCTCTGTACAGTTTACATATCCCACACTGCATGTAATTGCACATAAGATACATGGAAGTCAAGTTCTGTAATGAGTGTTACGTGTCCACGCACGATGCTCGCCCCGTTAACTCGCTCATTAATTTCTACGAAAAATAGCTCCAATTTGCAGGCATTTGATGCATCTGTTTAGCTATGTGTAATAAAGTCAAGGTCATGTCCCGTGAACTTCGCCTGTTTTTTCACTTTTTAATTGAACAATGTGTATAATATGAAAGGATGCGCGAGACCCCTCACTGCTTTATGGCTCCTAACCATGCAATTAATACACAATACTTTGTTGTTTTGGGCAAGGAAGTCATTGTTGTCTCCAGGTTGATTAAAAGACAACAAACCGGCACACGTTTGTCTATCCTGTCCTGTCTGTCTGTGCTGTGTAGGAATCCAATTAAAAATGCGTGTATAGGAGATAATTAGTTGAAAATTATGTGTTAAACGGGTGTTTGCATAATATGGTATGCTTTTTAGGATGTGCAGACAGTTTTCTATTAATGCATCGTTAATTTTTTGTATGGCAGTAGGCGTATGGGAGCATTGTATTCTTAAATGAAATGTCTCTTTTTGTGTAATATTTTTCATTGGTAGTTCAGTGGTAGAATTCTTGTCTGCCAAGGTGGTGAACCTCTGTTCGGTTCCAGGCTGTTTTCAATATCTCACACTCGTAGTTCAGTGGTAAAATTCTCGCTTAACACCTTGGCGCAGTGTCTTCGAGTCCCGGTTTAATGCAATCTTTCTCATTGGTAGTTCAGTGGCAGAATTCTAGCCTGTCAAGCTATTGTCCCGGGTTCGATTCCCAGCTAAATTCAATATTTCTCATTGGTAGTTCAGTGGTAGAATTCTCGTCTGCCTTGGGAGTGTCTCTGGTTCTTTTCCGGGCTTAATTCAATAGTTTTCATTGGTATAGTTCAGTGGTAGAATTCTAGCCTACCAACACTGCCAAGCTACTGTCCCCGGTTCGATTCCGGTCTCATTTCAATATTTCTCATTGGTAGTTCAGTGGTAGAATTCTTGTCTGCCAAGCGGGAGATTTCCATTCCGGACTCTTTAAATACTTTGGACAACATTACAAAATTCTCAACATTAATTAATAATTATTCTCGACTGCGAGTTTATATGTTTATAAGCATATATTTTCTGATAACATTTTAGTTTAATTTATTCCGTATACCCGGTTTCGATTCACTCTCTAAATAAATAACAAAATGGGATCGATTCCCTCACATTAAGTTCAAACATTTTTCTTGTATATATTTGTGCATATATGACACACATATCTATCTTCTCAAAACTTTCTCCTCTTCCCACCATCCCTAAGGAATCCACGCCCTTTTGCACAGGACAGACACTCAATCATACGACACTCTCAAATAAATATATGAACAGGGTGTCCCCGGCCGTACCTTTAATACGTAAAACGCATTTTCCCTCCTCCAAGCAATCGGGAAAAAATTCAAAATAACCGTTCATCAGAAAAAAACTTTTGGGTTTGAATATTTAAAGAACGCCGGATTCGCCGGCAGTGTTAATTTAATGCTTTTCAGTGCATGAGTGTCCAGGCTGTAAGACAGTCAATTCGAGTGTGAACTTCCTACTTTTCTCACGCACAATGCACAATGACTTCGTACAGGGTGGTCCGGAATTGTGTGCCTAAAGCTTGGATTACTCAATTTCCTAGCAATTTGAAGTGATTTTATACTTCCTATTTTTTGTTATAAGGGTGTTCCATGAGTTCATTCTCAAATAATTAGTAGACTCAGTGTTCCAGGATAAAGTGTGTTGCATGACTGCATAGCATTCTTTTCACGGAGAATTTCTCACGTTGAGTTGGTAGCCCAGTTATACTTTATTTCCACAATTACAGGGTAGCTGAAAATCTTACAATATTACGCACTTACGCAGGATAGGTCAAAATCCGACAATATTACAGAGTACCTCAAAATCTCACAACAGGGTGGTCCAATAATAATTGACAAATAAAAACTAATCATTATTTTGCCCAATTCAACTGGAATAATGGAAGAGCGTCGCTTCAGGGTGGTTTATAAATTCCACCACCAATTCCAAACACTACATGGCGGTCCAGAAAAAAACCAACGAATCTTAACAATGCTTTGATTAAATCAAAACCATCCACTGTCTTGAGAATAAAAAGGGTTAAACCTTTGTTCCTTTTTTCTTTCCTTTTCCTTTCTGGCTGTGAGTAGTGATGGGAGTGAATATGAGGCGAGTAATTGTAATCATAACAGTCAAGAGTTGCCCTCCACATATACGGACCATATGAAAGTATGAGAGAGACGCGGAAGTATAGATACACACACGTTCCTATACTCTATCTATGTCCATTCTCTTCTCTCTCATTATTTTACGTATGCAAGCCACGAGAATCATGAATGGGACGTAGCCCCCCTTGTCTCTCCCAATTTTTTTTCCAAACAACATTACATTATTAAATTTCTTTCTTCCTTTTTCCCTCGTTCAACCTTTCCGACTTACAATACACCCTTCCTCCAAATATTGGATAAAATATTCGATACACCCTCCATATTTAACATATAATTTACATTTAAATTTTCCGTGTGGTTTTCGAAATGGAGTGGGAATATGTAATATGTCGATACAAGAGGTACCCCTAGGAATAAGGAAACAGATGGGAATATTTCAATTAAATAGGATTTAATTCTGCATTATTTTTACGGGGACCCATGACAATTAATTTCTGTACATATCCCACAAAATACTGGATTGGATTATGATTTTACATAAGAATGGACGTAACCTATTCAAGGTATGTCAATACTCCCGTCCAGTCACCAGTACTAAAAAGCATTTTTGTTTCGTTAACGTTACATTTCTAATGAGCAACAGAGAATACCGAAACTGTTGTGTATTGTACAGTCCCACCTTATTCGAGACGTGTTGTCGATATACCCTATATATATTTATATAAATATTCCACGTCCATTATTATCAACTCTCGATTTTAATTCAAAGAATTGAAAGTACATAATAGTTCATGCACCATTTAACGCACTGAATATGACTAACCACGTTCTTTATTTTATTTTACATAATGAATAGATATACGGTGTGGGGGGGTTGAATGGCTAAACTCCAATAAAACTTTGGTTCTCCAATTTGCTAAAATTCGCACGCTTGTGCGTAATACTAAAAATTCTACTGTCAATAAAAACTCCGTTCTACGATGCGACTCTCATTTAATGTCACTCTGATCAATTCAAATCCACGCCCCACGTATGAACCAAAATACGAAGCCTACGGAAGCCTGCTAGTCGTCCTTACTGCTTCGCTATGATTCACTAAAAACTTGGATTCTTATATCCATCTAAACATTGAGCGGAAGGGAACGCTCATACTAAAATTCCTGAGAAGAAGAAATCTGTTACTTCCGGTGTTCAAAACTTTAGATCCGATGACATTCTTTGAACTCTTTATGACGACAGACTCATGCTCACTCTTTTCAATAACTCCATATCAACCAAATTCAATGAATATTAATTTTTATTTTTTAATTAGTCACCAAAGATCCAAACATGAAGATAATTCCGGTTCCAGTTGTTGATCTTCCAATTACACCAATTTCACACAAATCGGGGGTTCCGGTTTCCGTGGTTACACTCACACGGCTTCTATTTTATATCTTTTATCCACTAGGATCTCTATCTAAACTAGGATGACTAATTTTAGCTAAATTCAAAATTGTAATTTTCAAAATTCAAGCTGAGACTTTCTGCTTCCTTTCTTCTCCTCTGCCCAACTCCTTCTCCTCGCTTCTCTCTAATTTCTCGTTCATGGCTGGCTGTCTTTTCCACCCTATCTCCCACTACACCAAATCAATCCCCTTTTAATCATTTTTCAATATTACTAAAACTAGGTGGCGCTCTACGGTTAAATTGTACATTTCGGATTTTCTCTTTTCCACAACGGAGAATAGGTTTCCTTTCATATTTGGATCGAGAAACCGTATTTTAGAAAAAAGATTCAACGAGAATGGGCACGCACGCAGCTGCTCTATTTTTCATTCATTCCATTTTTAAAGAAGCATCAAGATAGTTGGGATGGGCGACGATCCTATCATTTTGAATTTATTGCATTTTATTTTGAATTTTAATCCCAATGTTGTTCGATCCCGTCTTTGTTACATTTTCCTGCATTGATTTTGATGTTTCTTTTCCACTTTTTTGAGAAATGGGTTTCGTTTTTGTTATTTCCAATATGCATCTAACTACTGTAAAAATTCCATTCTTAATTCTTCACGACGATTGGGAGGACTGTACCATCCATTACATGTAATTTAAGTCTAAGAATTCTGAAAAAAATGCTCAAAAGGAAAGCTCCGACCGATTACACTCAATTAAAAAGCCTACGAAATCCAACATCAAATTGTACATTCTATTTTACACTTTCAATTTCATTTTTTTGGGTTGGCTTCCTGTCGTGCTCGTACTACAAGATTTTTCTGGTAATGAACCCGTCCTCCTTCATCATGGTCCATTAATGTTTATCGTAGAAGCATACGCAGCAAGGCGATTTAGTCCATTAACTACACATAGATTAGAATGGGTCGAAAGAGTCGCTATTATAGTAAGGCACAGACACCGTCTTTGAATTATTTTCCACCAGTATAGTATATGTCCCCAAAAAAACTGAATACTGATGGATTTTTTTTTAATACAAAAACTTCTTCTTCACATCCCGCACAATTCTACAACAAATTGGCCAAACTTATTTTCTATTTCATATATAAGTACGATTGCAGTATCCAAAAAACCGATTTTTATCTGCACAATTAAATGACAGATGTCATGATGACTCATTTGGCTTTTGAACATCGAACCCTAGCATAACCTTTAACGTTCAAAATCCTCCACACCTACTACTGTTCCGTTTGGACTATGTTAGACGGTCGTAAAATAATTGTACATATATTTATCGTTCAATATTGTGAGAGAAATATGTTCCACGCACAGTGAGCCTACTTGGGGTGGCATTTCAAAATCTGTTATAACCGTGTGTTTAATGTTCATTCACTTGGACACCCTCATAAAAAATAAATTTACTTGGCAGTTATTGGATTAAGATTTTAACTTTTTACACTCAAAGTTATAGTTATACCAGGACGGTACCTGACCCATTCTATTCCCGTCAAGTAATTTAGTTATAACTAGCCCGCACACTATGCCACTTCGAATATTACCTTTACCAACTCGTCAAACGAACGAGTCTCACCGGATTCCAATTCTGTCAGGTAGAGCAGAGTGGAATAATTTGTATTTAGAGTTATCCCATAACTCTGAATAAAAATAAATCGTAAATTGGTCGTAAGTTATATTGGAAAGTGGAAAGTTATGGATATTGAAAAGTAACTCAAAATCCCTACACAGGTTATTTAAGCATTTTGATATCATACATAAATCTTGCTTTCATTTCCATTCAGGTAGGTGGCATTACCATTTCTATCCGATCTCTTACATCCGTTTGAAAATTTTAGATCACAGTCCATTATTTATTTAATCAATTTCTTTCCTCTCGAATTCGTAATTACATCGAATGATTTCCTTTCTCAAATTATAAATATCGATGTTTACTCCTATCCTCGCATTAAAATCACTTATTAAAATAAAGCTTGATCAGTTATAAATTTTTGTGCCTCTCTTAACTTATCAAAAGGTGTCTCTATTATTTGTTCACCGAGACCATGTCGGAAACATGCAAATACAATTATAATATTGCCTATTTTCACGAAAAATAGTACTCATTTTTATGAGTACTTCAAAAGTTATCCCAAGTTTTGTTCCTAATGTCATACCCATTTTGTATCTGCCTACGTTTGAATCTCTTACTCCAAAACTTTCGAAGATTGTGTAATTGTCAGAATTTTTGGTTGCCATGTCTCGGTAAGACAGATTATATCATGATTAATTTTAGTTACACGATTATTGAAAAGCCTTCCCTTCCCTATCATACCCTCAATGTTGAAAGACAGGATATTTTTTACATTAACATTACAGTTTTTTGAGTTTATCTTACGTAAAGGCCGGCTAATTTCCCATTCAAGGCCACTGAACACGTGTCCGTCCACGGACAATCTTGTTGCTTCTAAACTCACTTTCTGTCCTTCTTCGTTAAGTTGTTTGAAAGGAGGTATTAGGGACTTAGCGCAAACCCGTAAAAAATTCTTCCCGTAAAACGTAAAACGCAAAAGTGGAGTTCTTGCGTTGAAAAAAGTTATACGGACGGATTTACGTGCTACAGTTTGCGCCGCATAAGAAATTACGCAACACAGCCTGCCGCTACGTAAGAAAGCAACAGAACACTTATTAGACAGCAAAGACAATTCAGAATCAGAAATTGAAATTCTACCCAACATTAAAATTATTTAAAATTATCCCATTTTACTTCTCAAACATTTGACATTTTCTCTATTAAATCATACGTTCAAAATTAACTGTTTAATAGTCATGACTCCTGAAGAGAGTAGTCAGATTTTTCATTTAACCAAAAAAAATAATTACTTGGACGAACACTCCCTTGTTCTACTTGTTTGGCTGACCGTTTTTCAAGTTGTCCAAGCCACAATATTTTGTGAGGCAATTCAAAGAAATAAAACAGTCGGTTGCCATCGCTACAGTTGTTTAATTAAGATTACCCGTATGCAGGCAAAATTCTCTAGTTCCGATGTCCAGGCGGGCAATAATTAATTCACTTTGAACTCCAGTAAATTGCTAACTTCTAAATAACAGTTATT
>JAQGCA010002700.1:0-13311 GCA_034698945.1 Protaphorura quadriocellata | reverse complement strand
ATGCCAAGCTTCAAAAAGACCCCAGTCCGGACGAATCCAGGTGTACGTCTTCGTTCAGCAGAGGCTAGCAACGAACTAACTCCCTGGTACGGAATTCATTTGAATAGCCGTATCTTTCTTACAATTGATTGGAATTTAGTTACACTTTAGTAAATATTTATTTGTGAAGCACGTGTATTTAGGACTGAAATGGTACACATTTCTTATCGGGATTAGGGTTGTAAGAGAATATTCTCCGGGCACATATGTTTATGCTCGCGCGGTAGTTTATGAATGGAATAGGTTGGAAATAAAAACTTATATGCCAATCTATTGATAAGGAAAATTTTAAAGAGTCTTCACTCACATACGTGAAGTTACTGCGTCGGAGTTCCACCTCCCGCCCCCAAATCGAGTGTACATTTTTATTTTTATTTTTATTTCTCTATGCATTGAATTTGTTAATGAAGACTTACCCAATAACTAGTTCCAGACTTTAATCCAGATCGAGTTGCCAGGTTTCGAAATTCGGGTTCGTAGAAATTAATTTTCTACACAAGACGGACGTTTTCTATTCAACAATTTTTAATAAGAAATTTATCAAATTACTTATTAAATTTTGATAATTTATTTTACTAAATATACACAATGATTGTACAACATTTCTCGACAATTATCAATTTGAACGCGTAATTTAGACACAAACTTACAGAGAATGATTCAAACGCGGTTAATGTTTCGACAACTGTTTAATGAGTAATATTTTGAAAATAATCAAACTCACTTCACTAGTATTGAGCTTAACTCGATTGACTGCTTAAGTTTCAAGTAAAGTGAATGGAAACTTAGCCTTAAATACATGCAACCTTATATCTTGCCTACCGAGACTACATGCTTATGTGTTGAGGAGTAGATAAGAATAAATTCAAGGGTCATTCCCGTGTAAGTCAGGAAACCAGATCTATCTGAAGTGGAGTAAGAGAAGAGACAATTCCATCCCTTCCTGTCCTCTTTATCAAAACTAACTGCAACTGCAAGCAATGGCTCAAATATTTCAAACTATTTGTACAGGGTGTTCCTCAGCTGTCTACCACAAACTCCTTCAACCAAGAGTCGCCGTGTGAAATGTGAATGTGCGACACAAATCGGTGTTGCTTTTGATTGAACGACATCAGTGATCAGACTATTCCGCTGGCGGCGACAGATACAGAAATTATGAATAGAAAACAGAGCAATACCTTTGACGACAAGTGTTGCCCGTTGGTCCTTTGTAACGAATAGAATTCTTAGAATTATTCACTCACGTCACACGTTCAATTCGTAAGACGCAGGTGCATTTCACTAAAGGCCTTTCCTTTTATCTCGAAATAAGTCCCAACAGCAAAAAACGACAAAAAATATTTATTTCCATCCACTCTTCCAAGTCACAAACATTCACGAATACGCATTCGTCCTCAAGAGTCACGAAATAATTTTGTCGAAATACTAGTTCTTCTAATTAAAGTGTACTGTGCACATCAAATATCAAGAGATTGCAAAGTATTTTATCCTTTGGAATTATTTGTACAATTTAGTGGTGCGAATTATAAATATGGGGGGATATCTTTAAACCAGCCAAAATAAACCCTGACATTTGATTAAAAAAGCTTTCTGAGTCGACTTGAGAACAAGTACTACTTGTAAGGACCCAATTAACTGTGAAGTAATAGGTCTTTCGAAAATAGGATATTGGGTAAGTCAGTGGCTCAAATACATCAATTCCAAACAAATACGAGACGATTAAATTATTCTTTGTGATTTTACGCTGGCCGATTCATTCACTTCAAATCTCCTGAAAACAAAACATTATTATTTTTAGAAACGGGCTGACTGCAAATTTTGCTTTGTCAACTATGTCTGTTACGGAGTTTAGTTTTGGAAATGACTGAAAACTGAGACCGGATGTTAAATTGGGAGGTGTTCTTAAATGATTTCATATTTATCATTTGCTCGATATAACAAACACTGAATCTGTTTATATATCAAATCTGTTTATAAATCGGAATTAAATTTAAAAAATTGAAAAAAACATACGTCACACTTAAGTCTTTATTGATCTTCGTTATATCGGAAATGGAGATATCCGTTCATCATTTTAGAGTCTCCTATATTTTTTTGTTTTTGCATTAAACTGGACTAAACTGTTCATTATATTTTCTTTATATTTTCGGATTTTTATGAATTTTGGAAACTTGATTTTGTAACCAGTCAAATTAACGTAAACCCAATCTCTTCAGACCAAAGTGATAAGTTCCGTAGAATGAATGTAATTCATTCTCGTGCTGCGTGGGAGCGAACTCCAATTATTATTAGTGAATGAGTACTCGTTATTTTGGGTATACGGTGGACCTCATAAGTTTTGGTGCCATGTCATTTAAATTGAAATGAATTCCAATAAATAAGTGTTTACTCTCAACTATGAGAAATGCAAATGGAAGACGAAGGATGGAGGAAACGATGAGGGGAACGCTCAAGGCGGATTCGGCGAAGCACATTCCTCCTATGTATTTCTAGTGCCCAAACGGTGCGACTTTTGGGGGTGGGACCTTCACAAAAGTTGTTCAGCAGGTCTGGGGCTATAACATATCCAAATCGCAGCCAATTCTAACGGGAGTTTATTTGCCGTGCCCTTTGTTCAGTATCCTTCTTCGCAGAACTGATATACATATAATACAATAAGTTAACAATATTATTTGTTTTCAAAAACATGAAAACAGCGGCGCAATTAATTCACAATGAAGTTTACGTTATTGATTTTCCCTACATTGGAAACCTCTATTATTCCAGCTATGGTCAGCAATGGTTTCGCATTACTGATTCGCCGTTTATAGAGCTTCTTTCCTATTGCACGTTCCTTGAAATCAAATTTTTTTTTTCAGCGTCATGCGCTGGAATGCTATTTACGCATAGAGGAGAATTGTATTTACTTCATATACACGGTGCTTCATATTTCTGGTGCTATGGAATTTTAATGTACAACCGAATAAAGATTTCACACGATATATAGTTAGGAATCACCCTGTAGTGAGGTTTGAACGCTATAAGCCCATTCTCCATCCTGAATTCCCTGACAAGAAGCAATGGGATTTTTTTGTTCCATTTCCGATAATTTTATCCAAATAAGCCGGCGAATTTTATGTATTATGTCAATTTCTTTTCAGTTCTAAAAAACGTGATTAATCGTTAAAGAAGTTATGTACGCAATGGCAATGCATATCTCACTTATGTGCAGTGTCACTGTATCTGCTGTGTAAAAAATAGAATTTTTTAAGCCATGCTCAGTAACAAACAGGACTATGAGTATGAATTCCAATAAATAAATGTTTAGTCTCGACTGTGAGAAATAAATACAAATGGAGGATGAATAAAAAAATACGCGAGTTGCTGACCATGCAAGATTACCTACCATGCTGTAATGTGAACTAAACATTAATTTTAATTAAAAACATTATTGATATTATACAATAAGGATGGATCTGTAGATTTTTATTTACATTATCAAGAAAGTGCACCCCATGCATTTCCTTAAAACAAGGTATGTGTGAGGTGAAGGGTTGGATATTTTACAATACAAGTCTTCTCAGAAAATGTAATAGCAGAGTAACTACTTAAGTCCGGTTTCAGTTCGTATGAACACAGGTGCGTTCTATTTCTGTAATTTGTTTCTCAGTTTTCTCAAAGTTCCGTCACTGCGTCGACACAGAAATGACCCTAAAATTATCTTTCTCTACCTCAACTACAAAGAGAACGTCCGTCTGGCGGCCAGAAGTTTTAGTAGTTGTGAATTCGTTGTGTCGTCAACAAGTCAACGCACTATGTGTCTTTAATGATATTATATTTCACAATCACAATACAACATATCACGAAGTGTTTGTATTAATTCTTACCCAATGTGTTCACTTCAAAACCGCACTACCAAGAGGTTCAGAAAATATAATACTGAGTATTGCAATAACTCTAAACACCAGACATTTCAGACTTCTGTGAAAATAAATAAGCGGTTCGTTACAGTTGTACATGGCGGCAATGGCGTAAATTGTCCAACAGATACTTTGAGGATTTGAATTCTGTTAAATTCGCCCCACTGATCGACAATTCGAATACCAAACGGTAACTGAGTGTTACTTTCGTTAAAAAGGTATATCCTTTATTTATTTTATTTATTATAACGATTTCATGTTAGTTCCAAAAAAAATGAAGTCGTTAAAACGAAAGTTTGCAACCATGTATTACTCCATTACGGCTATTGACTCAACAGTATAAATAATATCACCAATGCCACCCTTAAGAGCTTTCCAGTCACATGGCGGGGACGTTAGCGAATGTGACTACCTACGTAATAACCGGTTGGGTGATAGTGGCACAGTGGCACTAATGAACTTCTAGTGTTGAGTCAGACATAGTAATGAAGTGATTTGAACGACAAAAACCTCTATTGAAAACCGTCAACAATTTTCAGTAAAGTCGTTTGTTGACAGTCGGATCGTCGTTTATGATGGAAAAGTAAAACCATTTTATAACTGATTTAGGATTCAACTGATCCCCGCGTGTCAATGATGTCTGCTGTAGAGTTAATCAAATCTGACTGGAAGCTAGGAGTGGATGTTCAACTGAGAGTAGTCCTCACAAGCCTTGACTTGCAACAAAGAAGATTAGACCGGATCGAAGGCAACAATGGCGATCAATACGTTGGATTAAAGAAGGTTAGCCAGGATGTAATATCGCACTCAAGGGTCCGATCGGAAGAGAATCACAAATGCAACTTTTGTACAAGATCATTCGGTTACTCCAGTCATTTGACTAGGCATATCAGAGCACACACAGGGGAGAAACCGTTTAAATGTGAAATTTGTAATATATCATTTTCTCAGTCCGGCGCTTTAACTGGCCATACCAGAACACACACAGGGCAGAAACCATTTAAATGTGAATTTTGTGTCAAATCATTTTCTCAATCCGGCGATTTAATAAAGCATATCAGAACACATACAGAGGAGAAACCATTTAAATGTGGATTTTGTACCAAATCATTTACTTTATCCCACGATTTGACCAGACATGTCAGAACACATACAGGGGAGAAACCATTTAAATGTGCGGTTTGTGCCATATCATTTTCTCAGTTGAGCAGCTTAAAAGTGCATACCAGAAGACACACCGGGGAAAAAAAATATAAATGTGAAATTTGTGCCGTAACATATTCTGATCTCGGCCATTTGACTAGGCATATTAGAACACACACGGGGGAGAAGCCATATAAATGCAAAATTTGTATTAAAGAATTCTATCGATCTAGCCACTTGACCTCACATATTAGAAGTCACACAAAAGAGAAACCAAATGCGTGTGCGTTTTGCTCGAAATCGTATGGTCTATCAACAAACTTGAACAGACACATGAAAAGTCACACTGGGGAAAAACCTTTCAGTTGCATGCTTTGTTCTGATTCATTTCGTCAATCAACGGATTTAAGGAGACACATATGTACTCACACTAGGGAAAAACCTTATATATGCAAGATATGCACAAAATCATTTGCGCAGAGGGGCAATTTAACTAGGCATATCAGAACTCACAAGCCGGAGAAAATATAGATGTGTCTTATTTGTACAGAATCATGTTCTCAATCAACACTGAATTGAGTGGTTAATTCTTTTGAATTTATAAAAGTTGACTTTATATGTAGATATAGAAAATTTGCTATATTAAATTTCCTGTACAATTCGTTCCAAATCATTTGTAAAGCGTCTGTTTCACGTTGTTGTAATAATTTTAGCGTTGTTGCCAGGGGAAGCCGTCTGAGCATTTATAACTGAACACTTGTTATAATTTTGTACTATTAGAATTCTTTTACCTTAATGAAGATTCCAGTCTCATGTTAGCACGAACATTAGCCGGATTTTCTGAACTACTCTGTATAGTTAGGCTTCACATAATTAATGGTAAATTTTTTTATTTTTATTGACTAATAATTTTTGACGCAAAATTTTCCAGTTGTCCCTTCGGACTGAAAAATATTTTGGAAATATATTTTTGGTGTTTACTTTGATATTCTCAACACTACTTTTCAATTCCTCAAGTCTGCAATGTAAACTTAAAATAGAAATGATTAACAGAATCCTTAAATAATTTATTTATTGACTATTAACTCGTCGAACCCACCAGAATCCATTGATTCCCGAGGACCCGTCAGATAAAGAGAGCAAAGAATAAAATTTATGCTTGTATTTTCTTGCATTACATTTCAAGTTGAAGCACACAGTTAATTTTTTTTTGCCTATTGGACGATTCATTACATTTTATATTCGGCAGTCAAACAAAGTGCTGTACATAATGAGAGAAACACTTCCGAAGGTATGTCGCTCGAATTCAGTTGTAGGTAGGAATAGAGTTTATGGACCACACTGTATAAGAGTAAGACCATCCAATCTGTCCCAAGTCCGTCAAATTATGTCTTCAAAATCCATAATCTTCTCCATACGAGGAGCATTCAATATATAAGTAACGCACCCGCGTAGTTAGTAAACTACAATTAATTACTTTAAAGTGCATTTATTGTTTTTCAGTATAGTTCACCTCGAGTTAGAACAAAAATTTACATTACGATTTTAAAGTGCTTATATCTATTTTTAAAAAAAATTCGGACGGGTGTTGGAAAATCTTTGCGCCTCCGCTGTCGCTTCCTTATAATCTGAATAACACTTTCCCCTGAAGTTTTATTACAAAGGTAAAAATTAGTAAAAATAGTGTGATGCATGGTCTTCACTACTGAATAGGTCCGGTTCTTTGGATAATTTTATTTTGTCCTATGGAGATTCTACAACTTTGGCTTCATGAGCCAAATAATTGTCATTTTACGGGAAAAGTCCGCAAACCAGGTTCCACAATTATTTATTTCGGAATGGGTCGATAAAATTGGCCACAAATTTGCAACTAAGTGTAACATGTATCGTAATTTTATGTGGTAAATAGTTGTTTATATGAACACGGTTAGAATCCCTGAAAAATGGAATCTATAACCTGCGCGGTAGATTTGGAGAAAATTCCTTTCTCCGGTCCAGTGAATGAGTTGTGCTTCGGCACTTCAGACTCTAATTTTGACCCGGGATCATAATGGTGAACCCTTGTCGCATGCACTTTCAGAATCCGGAATAAAGAATTTTTTTGTTACGGTTAAACTCTTGTAGTAATAGTTTGCATATCGTCACCAGTTTTGTTATGTGGTCTGGCGGAGCAGTCTTGTCTTCCCCGGGCGCAAATTTTTCTTAGACCAAGTGTTTGAATCAAAACTTTCAGAAACGAACTAAATGATACCTTTAAGTCACTAGCTAATTCCCTAACTGTAAACCGGTTCTTCTCAGATTCGCCTAACTTTTTCTGGCGGCCCTTGTTATCTTCAGTTTTGGCAAAAATGGGTCTGTGAGGTCGATTTTCAACTTTGACTCCATTACACCCAGCTTAGAATTTGCAGCCCACTTTATGACACTTTGAATATCCACAGGGCACGAGTACCGTAAACACTATAAAAAATTTTATGGGTTTCGGTTGCGGATTTACCTTGCAGAATAAATAAATAAATCACCCATTTTTGCTCAAAGTACGACTTTTCCAGGATAAACGTCGGAATGAAAACGAAAAATTGAGTCACGATCCATTCCGTGGACAGAATCGAATGAATTTTGGTTTGCATTCCTAAACATTGTCGGGGAATGCGAGAAATAATTTTCAGAATTTAGGAATTAAGATAACAAGAAAAATGCCCCTCGTAGATATTCACTTCCGCCCTTTCCTTCCAAATTCTGGTTCGGTTATCAATGAATCCAGCGCATTCATAATGAACAAAGCACGAGTACAATTCATATAAAACTAGTATTGTTCAATGACGAAACACCACAGCACTGGACCGTAGTGTCGGTGTGCAATTCTTGCCAGTCTCCCAACGTTCAAATATTGCTGCAAAAACCGGTGGACTTGTCATTGGAATTAATTTTTGAGTTTCAATCATTTCTTTCTCATCCTCAACGAAAGAGTCATTATCCGTGGATTTTAGCAAATGTGAAGTCGTATCTTGAATTGTTTGCTGGAAAGTTTTGTATGCATCATAATTTAAGTTCACTTTATTAGCACCTCACTCTTAAAATAAACTGAAACAGAGAAATGTACTCCTGCTGTCTTAAACCTGTTTAGATAATTGTACTAAATAATTTCTCTTTTGTCGATCGCTAGCAGAGTCATACGCAAGTAAAGGTATGGTAAAGATACGTTGACATCGGCAGCAATAATCGACTAGTTTAAATTGTGTAATTTGCATATTTGCAACCGATTAAATCAAACTGTGACAATTCTGTTAGTTGGACTGATTGTACCGAGTCAGAAAACACCCGAAGTTTGGACAATATATGACACGTCACCTACGTCACCCCCTTTCTCCTGTACGATCATCTAAACAATATGTGGTTAACCATGCCAAATGTCGAGATCAGCCGGTGTTGTTTTCCAGATTTAAAAAAAAACTCATAACTTTCAAAAACCGGAAATTGCGCACATATAGGAGAAACACATATAATTCCGTTGCGATTGAAAATTCTACGCCCTCACGTTTCCCTCGTCAGTTTTAGTTAAGGCTTATGCAGAACTGAAAGGGCTATGCTAAAAAGTTCCTTTTCCTTATAATTTCATTTCCTGATCATAAATATCACAATGTTGAGAAATCGGTAAAATGCGATATTGATAATGGATGGAATGCATTATAACGAAATTTAAACTTGAACATTTCAGAATTAATTGTTTCATTATTGAATCGGTGTCACCAATGGGCGAAGAGAATTTTTGGGATTGGAATGTAATTATTTACATTACAAAATCATTTGCTCTGTCTGACAGATTGGCCAAGCACATAAGAACTCACACAGGAGAAAGACCGTTTAAATGTCTGACGTGTACGAAATCGTTCTCGCTTTCAGACCATTTGACTAGGCATGTGAAAACTCACAGGAAATAAATGCGTTCGGAGAATGGAATGTCGTGATAGAATGGAAACAATTTTCGTTGCTAAACCCAAACGAATGCAATTAATTCAGTTGTTAACATCTTTGGTAGATTTCAGTAATAATATACGCTGAATTCCTCAACCGTGGGTTAAAGTTATATAACGATCATCTTTAAAGTGTTTCACATTATCACTGGTTAAGTTAATTTTTTGGTTTGTTAATTGGTGGATGTGACCAGAGCCACCGTAGTATGATAGAGCAGGTCTGCCCCTCTATTCTCACTATACTGGGGTTCAATCCTCGGCCTGGTAATTCCTGAGCTTGAATTTAAACTGCTCACGGCGCGCCGGATCCTGTTAGGTTATCTCATTGAGTTTTTCCAACTGGCATTTGCATAAGATTAGTCAAATGAACGAATGTTATCCGCCGCGAATGAGAGTAAAGGTTGTTGCGATAAGATGTAAGAGAATTCCTTGGGATAGGGAATGCCGGGTATGTACAGTTCGGCTGATGATCGAAGGCATTCACTCTGAGTTGTTCTAATTCGACTCAATACATACCAATCTCTATCATTTGAAAAAGAACATCAAATGTTGACCATACCTTCGGGTGAATGTCAAACAAATGGATGTATAATTGGTGGGTGTGATTATGTATAATAAAAAGTAACATTTATTGAATGTAATATTGAATAGTAGATGTCCAAAGTGCTTAATTACTTCAATTGTTCTGTTGTTTTATAACCTTACTGTTTTGTTACCTTGTATTAAACGGAAGTATTTCATCTCCATGTAAATAAAATGAATAATATCTACGAAGCACTGCACTATTTGTAAAGCCGGGAAGTTTTATTTTGAAACTAAATCAGTAGTTGTTTAATTGATCCAGATCCAACTCCTTAATATGAGAAAGATTCATTGTCATCATCCAACATCTAACTATAACTTTTCCATGATTGACATGGTTGAAGTGAGATTTTCCCACAAATTATAACATTATGTATAATACCGGGTGGGCCATTTCCCGAATTCACTCGAACTTGAGGCATTTGTAGCTGATACCTTACAGAAAAGGAGAGTGCTAGTGGCTATCTATGACTTCTGAAATCGTTAATACGTGGTAAATGTAGTAATTAACAGATGAAATACGTGACATGAGTGGTGCTTCATAATGATCTGGCGTTATTTGGTCATCTCTCCTTTCTTAATGATTAAGATTGATTTAACTAGACCGTGAAATTCATCTCACCAAATTCTGTTCTTCAGACCCATTTCTACAGATCTCTCCACAGTAACAATGATAAATGATTTAATCCAATACCATTAGTATATTTTTCTATGGTTTCCACGACTAGAGTGATATTAAGCAGAAATTGTCACATAACCAAAAACCAAAGGGGAAACGAAACTATCGAATCTATTTCCATTTGAATGGATAATTTGGATGGTACTTTCAATCAAAATCTTTTAATCAAGCTTTTGGAACCTACCGAACTCTCGCACATACAGTAATTACAAAAACCGAAAGTAACCGAGATTTCAACACAGCACATTGATGCGGAATGATTCCTAGGAAAACGAGTCGAAAATGTAGTATAAGCAGTTTGACTTGACTTGCACTCGTTAAAAGGTGGGAAATTGTGTCAAGTGTCGTTCAATTCACCTGTGCTCTTTCCCGTACCAAAATGACGTGCATCGTGCATTGAGTTTTCTGTCGACCAAACACAGGTGCGAAGATTCGCGAAAAAACTTGCAAAATGCCTTTACGAGATTAACCCGAGCTCGCATGTTTCATGATTCTGCTTAGAAGTACGACTCAATAGTTTTAGAAGCTTGACCCGCGCCATCTATACCCCTTTAAGTGAAACAGTTGAGTCGACAATAAATTATGAATGGTACTTTTCGGCGGATTCCTGTCCCACTGTCACCGTAATGTACAATGTACACCTACAGGAACCCACACCATTTTCAATGTAATTAGCGCAAAAAATGTAATCGTTTAGTTTATGGGCATGTACTGCAGTAGACAGTACACACACGACATTTCACGTCTGTATTTGGTGGCCACCCCGTTCTGTTCTTTTAAGAGAATTAGCCTGACTTGACAGAATTTGGTCAGATGCGGACTGGAGCTTATATTTTGACAGGGGGGACACGGTTTAATCTTTTTTAATGCATATCCCAAATGAAGAATTGAGTTCACATTTCCATCTACTCTACACTCTGATACAAAATCAATTCTACCTGGATGAAAAATGAATAGTACAATTATTTTAAGATGATTAAATTGAGAGATTTATGTACGAATTTCGAATGAGACGTATTGACAAAAAAACGGCTAAAATTCAAGTCAAACTGTGAAGTGTATTGCTTTGATTTGACCAAAACAAATACATTGTCGACCCCATTGTTTGTAACAGTATCCAGATGATTCAGAGAATGAAAAGGTGATTGATTCATTCCCACAATTCACTTGCGTAGAACCAGAGAGATGCATTTTCTGTCTGTTACCACCGAGAGTGATCTCTCCACCCTTAATATAAAAATTAGTAGAATTCCTTTAATATTCAAATATTAAAAACTGTTAAAAGCAAAATTAACACCGTGAAAATACCTACATTCACAGCAAGATTGACAAGGTAGGGTATATCCATATGAACATCCAAACCTTCACCCAAGTCAAATACAGTTGCAGAGCTGGGTCGAAGTTTTGCCAGGGTTGTTGTATTTGCTTGGTTAGACAGACACACAGAAATAGAAAAATGTGGGATTCCGGCAGGCTGTTCGTACAGTTCAATCGCTGTTACGCGAATATTCCCACCCGTTGTAAATCTGAAAGCAGAATTTGAGCATTAGTGTAAAAACGGGAGATTAATGCATGTCACGTGTGTGATATAAGAAAAACCAATCACATAAAAGTTGTCTGACACGTCACTCTAAATCCCCGTGTATAATGACGGCAGCTGTCTTCTGAATGACCGGAATTTGTGAAAGGGTCGACAGTATAGATAGGTTCCGATAGTCTTCCCGTCTTGCTGAACGGAAGCTTTGGAACTCTGGACCTGATAATGTTCGTAACGACAAATTGATTTATATTGATTTATTGATGATGATGTTGGGACTCGGGCGTTACACGATACCGACACATAATTGACGTGACCATTGACTGTGTCAAACACTTTTGTTTGTACACATCTTTGTAGGAATTTATGTGATACATCACTTTATCAATTCACATTTGTTATCCTACATATACCCAAGATGGGTCAACAAGTCCTAGTAAGGTGAGTCTATACCTATCAATAAACCGGAAATTCCACTAGATCTCAATTTCCAACAGTCAGCTGTGAGCCTGTGACCTCTTGATGCTCTAGCAACCAATTCGTATGTGGAATGAACGCAGTTTCAGTAGTCTAGATTGCCAGACTTATGTGTCAATTTTATTTTATTCCGGTGCAGACTAAATTTAATTAATAAAAATTTTAATTTTTAATTTCTAATTTTCATCTGGACTGAAGTGAAGGAAAATAAATCTTGGCGTACAAGTCAGAATTTTATCCGCGCTAGCTAAAGCGTTACACACACAATTTGTGTGTGTGCTTGTGTGTCCGTCAGAGGTCAACAAACTCGGTGCTAAATTCCCATTTTCCCGTGTGGCACCGAGAGAACGGAGAGAAAAGAAATTTCTCTAGCATCAGCGAGGTGTAGACTCACCTTCTTAGAAGCTAACTTCGTCGTCAAGACATTTTGCATATATTATTTTGCATAGTTCCTACTTTACCAATTTACCAGTTCAGCGTTCAACTAAAGTAATCGGTTCAATAATTCCGGGTCAACAGCGGGTAGCAAAAACAATAAAAAAATAGGGTTAAAACGGCGAAACTCATCAGGTCCTTCTTACTACGCAGTGGGTCTATCACAAAGCACTTCCCACTAGTAGAAACAATAGAAACAGACTTGTCGAGGCGCAAGCGAGTAGTGTGAGAGTTTGGCTTCTCGACCAACAGTTTGGAAAATCAGCCCAACCATTGGAAGTGGTTAGAGCTTCATACCCGAGTCTCCATCCTTTCGTTTATCAGGCGTACGCCCAGCCTTCGTGCCTGCAATACGGAGCGACTCCTATTCAATCTTTGTGTGGAGTGCAGCAGGGTGACCCACTTGGGAGCGCCCTGTTCTCTCTGGCTGTTCAGCTAATTGTCGAGAAAATTCTGGCAGAATTTAACGTTCCGTATCTGGATGATGCGACAGTGGCTGATTCCCCGGATGCTGTACTTGTCGCTTTGTCCACCATTAAGGAAATGGCT
>JAQGCA010002699.1:0-13320 GCA_034698945.1 Protaphorura quadriocellata | reverse complement strand
TTCTATCCGATATTTCGGGTCGGGTCGGATATCGGGTCGGAT
Organism: Protaphorura quadriocellata; assembly: GCA_034698945.1. Classification (NCBI taxonomy): domain Eukaryota; kingdom Metazoa; phylum Arthropoda; class Collembola; order Poduromorpha; family Onychiuridae; genus Protaphorura; species Protaphorura quadriocellata. The sequence continues at coordinate 13,278 of JAQGCA010002699.1, read as the reverse complement.
AGGCGGATTACCCGACCCGATCGGAACCTTACCAATCACAGAAGACCCCAGTCCAAAATTTGAAACCGAGGAGCAATGATTTTCAGTACGAAGAATCCGTAAACATTTGCCGAGCTATTTGAAAGCAATAAATTTAAAATTCATTACAAAATACATTGTTGGTATACAGGGTCTTCCCATAACCACCTGCTATTATGGAAAACTTATAGAGGATCTTGGGTGCTATTATGCCTTCAGTTCCGAATATATGACGATGAACTAACCCCTGAAAGACAGCTCTCGAAACAGACCAACTACTTAACACACCAACAAATATTTATTTAGATCCGACGATAAGATTTTTTGGAAATATTGCTGTGGATTTTCTGAAATATTGATTGACCGCTCTGGAGAAAGTTTTTTAATGGTTCCTTCATGAGGGTTTTACTTAAGCGCACGTTAGAGCCACTAGGGCCTTCATCAGATAATAAATCGGAACAGCTATGTTTAATATGTTTACTAGATTCTCTACAGAATGCATGTCTTTCGTTTTGTCAGACTACCCCTGGTTGGACTGTAGGTGGAGGGGCCTAAAATTACGAGCCACCATGTATACTGAAATTGACATTATTTCTCATATTCTTTTTTATTATTTTTTAGCTCACCACTCGTCGTTGTTGTAACCAGTATTCTTGACAGTGCAATTTTTTTTTCCAATAATTGTAAGGTTGTTCCCATTTCCGTCAATATTTAAATTTATATTTCCCTCGGCCATCACCGCATTCAAGTCGCCATTCAATTTCAAGTTTGTGTTACGACTGAGTCCGCCAGTATTTTTATTTCCAATCAAACGACAATTGGCATTCTGACCGAAATCCACTTGATTGTCGTTTCCTTTGAATTTGAGATTCATATCCCCATTCAAACTCACAACCTTCAAAATCGGTGTTCATTGTCCCACAAGATTTCACTACGGCGTTCTTTGTAACGAATTTGGAATTCATGTTGCCTTGAAAATGAAGGTTATTGTCGGAACCCGAGACTGTTGTGCTCATATTACCTTCCGCGACTCCACTATTGTTATTTCCATTTAATTGGAATCCCGTGTTTCCCCTCTTTGTCTTAATTCAGGGTTCAAAGACATGGTTTGGGTATGGGTTAGGAAATCTGTGTTAATTTCTACTTGGTAACTCCGGACCGGACGAATTTCTATTGGAAACTGAATGTAGTAAACCGAGTCGAATAGAAGGAAAGGAGAAAGACTCCCAGGCTACAATGGAGATAATCACGCCATACGTAAAGTGATAAATACAATCTTAATTGATATATTTATCATAGATTATCATAGATATATCTGAGATTCCTGTCCTGATTTAAGGGAAAATATATATTAAATTGACACGATGTCCAAATTAACGAAGGACATGTAAAAGATAGAACAGAAAAATGAAATTAATTAATTATTAAATTAGCGACTGAAATAGTTAATTTTCCATCACACGCTGAAATGCAATTTATAGGGAGTTATGAAAGACGATATGCCATAGTCAAGACGTCCTTCCTTTCTTGGTGTTATTGTGACATTTCTAAGGGTTGACCGGAACATGATGCAGAGGGAAAATAGAGTTCGAGTTCGAAAGGTGTATGAAATAATCCCGACCAAGCCACATTTTTGGTGTGATTTTTTCGGCAAATACTTTTAGTTTTATATAATTTTGTCCTATTTTTTTCACCAGCATTTACCAAAAGGCGTGAACATGGCTGCCCACTTTTCCCGCAGAGATTGATTTGTTTACCATTTCTCCTGGGGAAGGTACCTGAAGTGCATAGGGAGTGTAAGACTCAAGTTATGAAAAATGTCTATTAATCAACGATGTCTGTAGCGTGGAATCGATTTGAATATTTTAGTATTTAGCAAGAACCCGATTCCGGTAAGGTCCATTAAATCCCACACCACTTATCTAAATTCAATGTCAGGCAAATTTGAAGATGCGAGTAAATGGAAATCCTTGCGCCGGTAGCCTAGTTGTGTCATGGTATGGTAACCCAACTCGTAGGGATTATGAGAATCTGATACCAATAATTCATCACCATTTTTATAGACATGAGAGTACGGAATATATCACTGATGGGCTTATCAGCGCTGAAGTGGGACTTAAGACAAGTTTCTTCGATTTAGCCAAATGTCTTCGCCGAGGCTAACATGTCCTTAACTGAATGCACGAAGTGGAGCATTACAGAGAATCCAAGCTAAGGAATATTACGTGATTTCAGAGGAAATCTTCAATTACGCGCGTCTCCAAAATCCGCATATGCCTTAGAACCTGTAAGACAGGAATATCCAGGCAATCAGGGTTTTTGGTTAGGTCTTACTTGACAAATAAATAAATTGCTGCATAAATTTGTAGAGAAGAATTTGACAGCTAACTTTACTCATTCTGTATTTCTAGCACTTTTCAACAACAACCGTTAATAATTTTTGCAATATGTACCTATACATATAACAAGTCAGTCTACTTGACAGGAAGGTGTCTCGGTTTTCCTTTTTTGAATTATCTGGAGCAAAGTAAATCTTTCATTACGAACTTACCGTATTAATTATGAAGGTTCTACCCGATCCAGGAATCGAACCCACAGCTGTGCCGATTTTCCCAAAACAAAATCGGGATTTGTCAAGAATTTTAAAATTGAAGTAATAATTCATGAGATTAAACCACTTTTGAGAAACTTAGCCATTCGAACCTATGAAATCGACTTTTGATGATGGATAGATTCTGAGGTTTATCCGGTTCGTAATGGCAATGTCACTAAATGATAGCTGTCGACAGGTTCAGTATGTTGGATGACTTTAATCTTACTTCAAACTGGATTTACTGGATTGGCGGAGGTGAAAATTTCGCAAATGTTAATATCTAAATAAAGGTTAATAATTAATAACACAGGAGTTGAAGGTGACAGGCAGACAGAAGGGTTGGGAATGTATTTTCTTGTTGCGCAAGGGCAGGATTAGTTGGCTTATAAGCAAAAAAGAATGTCATGATAAGGGAAAAGTATGACAAAATTATATTAAACAGATTATTTAAAAACAGTAAAACAAAAAGCCGAATGAATTAACATATTTGAAAAAAATATTAATTGTTGAATTTAAAAATAAAATAAATTCCCGTAAATGCCAGAATAAAATCCTTGGCTCGAATATATACCGGGTATCGAATACAAACCAGGTCTTTCTTAAAACCAACATAAAGCTGACCCCTAAAATATACAAAAAATTGAAACATTCATATTGGCAAATGTTTTGATTATAAATACTATGATGCAACAAAAATGGATACTAGGCTTTATTCAAAATACTATAAAATGTATGAATTGTACTATTCGAATTCGATCATTTAAGGCAGATATTTTTGTAATAAGATAGTTCTACTGAACCCTCTAAGTCGAACCAAGGCTGTCATTCTATGTAATATGTACTCTATTCTGTAAAATTCGATTCCATTAGAATTATGACTAGCAGTGGAAAAATTTCTGTTTTGAGATTTTATTCTGGAATTGAATATATCTACTTGTAAGTAAAAAGAAAAAGTCAATGCTTTGGGATTAAAATCATAATTTCGTCGGATTTGGTATTTCATATGCGAATGTTACTATACTGTTTGTCAAGAGCATAATATCAGACCTGAATTTGCTTTCTCAATAATTTTGAATATTTAAATACAATCTGAAAATATAGATAAGAGATAATGAACAGGAATGATGACCAAGTTGCCTAAAGTGTAGTAAATTGTATAATTAAACATAAGTATATAAAGTCGGATGGAGTCGAAGAGTAGAATTCATATACGGATAGCTGGGTCCACCATAAGGGAAATCCACAGTTACTAAAATGCAAAAAATAGTAAATCACCTAAAAAAGGTTAAATTATCATTTTGTAAAAAACGTCTAATTTATTTTTAGAAAAGTGTTCTTCATTCATTTGTATTTAATTTTGTCAAACTCATTTTTGGCGCGGCGGTTCCGGGACACCGTTGACAGGCAAAAGAAGTCAACACAGTATTTAAGAATACACTAATTTAAATTGACAATCTTGTCTAAAAAGCCTTCAACGGGTTTTCATGTACATACTCTCTTTTTGTTCATCCTTTCTAAAATAGAAATGTCCAGTACGTTGGACGGAATTAATAAAAGCGCATAAATCATGGGGACCGGACAAAAATGAAATTGGACACAAGTATTTAAGATAGTGTATGAAATAGTAGTCGTTCCGAATACGACGGTTCCCGTTCGTTTGCTCCATGAGTAGGGAAGACAACATTCAAAATCTCCAATCACTCGCGTTCTTCATCGATCTTCCGAAATCGTCTCATTTTGTCCGTACTTTTTCTCATCCGGTTTGTATCGGATTGAACCCGCGTCAATAACTGGTTTTTGAGTATGAAGAAAAATTCAATCCGGTTTTCCGAAAAGTCTCCAATAGTTTTCCATTTCGGTTGTTCGACTTGCTGATTTCATTTGAAAATGGAGCTTCCAGTAAAAAACTACTCGTAAGATGTTGTTAATTTTTATTTTAAAGCGCATTGTGCTAGGATTCTCTTCAAGTCATGAGTCAGTGATAGTACGCTGTAACATCCCTTCGTTGAAAAGAGGTTTATACGAAAGACATGTACTAAAGACCGTCTGTGACATTGTTTATTGGACACTCCGTTACTTCAAAGAACATTCCATTGTCTTGTTCTTGCAAGGAGTATGAACTCATATTTTACTGGTCACAGTTTGTCCCCCTCCCGAATATCTCGTACAAACATCTAACCGGATACCAGATCCGACTTCATATTCATTTCATAGTACATGTGGGCGGATGTTTACTTAGAGGAATATTATTGTTATTGTTTTTTCTGGCTGCAAGAGATCTCCGTCATCCCATCAGAGTATAAAATATTTGTACAGGGTGGTGCAATACAAACCATTACGCTTTCACTCAACTAACTTGTCAGAATTTCAAGGAATTAGGCCTGAGGTTTCCACAGGAAGCAAACCAATTTGTGCGGAACTCAGTATTATTCTTCATTTTTTCCGTTTGGACAGTACGTCTATATACGAGAAGTTGTCGAATTATCTTGAGTTTACGTATCAGTTCTCCATAATATTTATTGTTAAATGTCAACTAACCTGCTGTGCAGACCTTTGATTCGATAGAGTTAATCCTAACACATCTATGATTGAGACTGACTAGTTTCTTATAAGGAGAAATGGGGTCAAGGTATAGGAAGTGGAGGATTAACAGTATGTCGGGGAAATACTCGACACTATACAAAATTTCCATCCTAGAAATTATCACTTGTTAGCTCTCCGAGGAAACCTCACGAGTGAAGCGTTAATTAAAACGAGCAAAGTCAAACCTAAACTGTTCAACCTTGAGCGTTCCTCTTTCTAGCGATCTGCAGTTTTTAACTCTATGCGTCAGATTTCAGATATCACGTGTTTAAATGCAGGTCTTGCAGTTTGTTGGAAACATCCAACTTTCTCTTAATTCAACCGGATTTTATTTCTTTGAAGAGCTTTAATGAAATTCTAAATTATTGCAATAAAGTTCATAGAATGCAGCAATAAAGGGACGGGTGCGTAGTTGGTAGAGTTAATTAGAAACTATGAGCGCAGAATATACATCGTATTTAATTTTCTCACTCGCTGACTATTAAGGTTCTTTCTATTGTCACATAGCTAGAATCTGAAATATTCAGAATTTGTTGGTTTTAATTACTACCTTTAACTGTAGTTCCTGCAATGACGGAGTAACTTTAGTAGTCGAAGAGGCATTCGGAACAGATCATAATTACTTCTTACATCTACATTATGCGCTGTATGTTTCATATTTTTTGTAGGAGTCGTAAATATTGTATTCAAAATCGAAATCGAATCATGTGTTCTGCAATTTTAAAATTCAAATCATGGGTCTTTTTTTTAGTTTTTTTTTTAGTTTGTAGATTGAAATGTAATGAAGGTAAATGAATATTTATTTTTTAAATCTGACAGTGTTAGAAGTTCCACTAAAATTTAAATGTAAATTTGTATTACGCATGTTTTCACAGTTTTCAAGCGACCTCCGTCTGTATTTGAATCGGACTCGTTCATTATCAAATGAAGATATTGAACAATTTGGTCCCGTTCTCGTTATCTGATAAAATAATGCCATCCAACCGCTTACCAATTTTACGGCATTGTTCGAATTATTTTTGTGTCTCAAGTCTGTGATTCTGTAAAACTAATTTTAATGAGACTTGCACGATTAAGACAAGTACCAAATAAGTAGTCAGTTCGTCATAGCATAGACAGTCATTTATCCTTTCGCTAAGTGAAGGTTTCGATTCCCTCGCACTGACAGTGTGTGATGTTTGCTTAAAAGAGTTTTTCCTACACTGTAAGTCTTTCTTACTTTACTACGTGGTTTTTTTTTAATCCTTCTGTTAAATGTCACTGACTGTAGTCAAATGGGGATTATTTCGCATAGATTGGATTGACTTTGTATTGACTACTCCGAGTAGTACGGAAAGCTCTAGCGCAGGCCGACAGGGGCCAAGTAATTATCCACCCTCGTAAACACTAAAACACATGTTTTGGTAAATATTTTGAAAACCTACCAAACCCACACTGGATTCGTTCGACTTCCATTTACCTGTTTGGCAGGCTGGGAGTCTTCGAAAACGAATGCGTAGGTGTAAGTATCACCGCTGTTGCTGCCACGCGAAGTACACGAATCAGAAATCTTGTAGGAAAATAATTAGCCTGACAGTGTTGAGTGTTGAGTGAACCTAATCAGACCTCCTTTGTAAACTTTCCTGGCAGCCTAATTCTCCGGACGAAATTTCCCAAGTCGATCCTTCCTACTTAATTCAACACGCACGCATTGGTTGGAAAAGAAAGAGTAAAAGTTTTCTACGCCGGTGAAAATCATTGGAAAGTACGCGAGATGGAAAAGAAATTTAAAGTTAAGCAAATTTCGTTGAGTATAGTATATTAAGTATAGGCAGCTCCTTGTTATTTGGCTGTGCAGGGTTCGATTCTCTCGAAACGTGATGCGATTGCTTTGAAGATATGTTTGTTTTTCATTTTAGATTTTTCGTATTAATTGATGTACCTTCCCTGCCCCAAAATGGAAGGAAACAAAATTTCTACGAATTGGCGGGATGTCGTAAGCCTTTTGGGGGTGTATCGGGCACCCGCCCCAGCCATAATTAAATCGATACAAGAAAATGGCATAAACCGTTACCCGGAAATTTAGCAGACAATAAGATAATGTGAGTATTTGCCCATAACTGTCCGACAAGCGTGCATTACTCAAATCAGGCGAAAATGCTCAGGAAGAGCACATTCAGAGTATTCTTATAAATGTTACAAAAGTCTAGCAGTAAACCGAAATTCTATTAGTCGGGAGAATTGTTATGCATGTACACAAGAGATTCGATGTACCGTCTCGGGATGTTTTGTGAATAAATAAGATTCTTTCTTCATGTAAAGTGGTTTCCTTGTCCATGCATTTAGCCAAGACACAGATGAGAAGGAAGTTTAGTGGATTCGATTGAATGAAACGAGAGAAAAGTAAAGGAAGAGGAATATCAAGCTGAAAAGTGAAGGCAAGGGTCATACAAAACACAACGGATCTACGATTTTGGGCGTATGGTTCCAGTTTCCAGCAATGTTCTCAAATACAAGTCATCGGTATTCAAAGGTCTTAAGATTTGGAAATGTTCTTCGGCAGTCCTACCTCAGGTCTGGTTCATATATGAACATTGAAACGTCCGGATTCTACTTCAATCAAATCAACCTACATATCCTATCCTGAGGAGTGTACAAGGTGGTTAATAGCTGCACTCATTTCTCTGTGTCATTAAGATTCTCATAAAAATGGGTGCACACAATTGCTAACGTAGATCGCGCGAAGCGCGGTGCATACATTTTTGAAACCGTCAAAATATGACTAGACAATTATAACAGATGTCTAGTTGATCTTCGTTTAAGTGAATCTCTGTTATCATAGACAATATGTACCGAATATTCGGTTTCTATTCGGTCTAACGAATAGCCGACTCTTCATGGACTTTAATTTCAGGCACGCCCGTAGAAATTCAGTTTCTGGGATGTGGTGAACTGAATAACCGGTATTCGGCCAATATTCGGGACATCCCTATTATGAATCGCACTGAAGATCTTCTGATAAACTTAAGGGCTGCATTCTCTGTATACTATATACGATGTGCAAAAAAAAACTGTAAATTGATCATGAGCACATACTCGCACAGAAGTCACATCCGTATTAGGTTCAATTTGACAAACTGAAGTTGAAGTTCACATTTCCAAAAGTCATAATTCCGCTCACGTTCTGGGTGGCAGACAACGTCAGTCAAATCCGACTTGCGCTGGATTTTCTCCAAACCAGTTTAGAAACAATTTTGATTCATCAATATTTCTCATGACATTCACCATGTCCTTAAGAAAGTCCTCAGATCCACATTGAATGACAAGAAACCTTGAAAAAGTAAAGTCTCACATCAAATGAACCTGTGTATGTGAAACATCTAACAGCGTTCATTTCTAAAATTTTGTCGTCCCTATAAAAATACAAAATTCAGTTCGTCATTTCAAAACCTGGTGATACCAACCTTCTGGAGTCTGAATCTTTCTTGACCATGTCACCACTTATGACGACAATGTGTGAATTACGTCATGACTAAGCATTTCCGATATGACCGAAACTTTTAGATTGATGGATCGAATCACTTTCTACGGGACTCAAATTTTTCTTTTGATTTGGTCAGTAATTTGAGATAACCTAGTAGGGAAGTTCTCAAATTATTTCGAGAGATACAATAATATTTGCATTTGAAGGATTTGGAGGATGCGTTTCTGAGAGCCGGTTCCTTATAAGGAATTATTCGTACAGCAACCAATCTGCCCGCATGAAATACTTGCACAATTTTGTGCAATCGCTTAGCTTAGAGAATACAATAGATATAGAGTGGCAATCCAAAAGTCTTTTTTTTGAAATTTCCGTCCCCATGTTAAGAGACCAAAAGTGAGTTTTTGTTGATTTTTTTGTAAAATGCCTTGACGATATCTGTATGGGCAACCGAAGTGCATTCAACCCTTACCCAGAATTGGTAGGAAATAGTATTATCCACAATTCCCGAGCGGTTACAGTTCTTCAGCACACAGTAGACTTGACGTGGACCCATAGTAAATCTCAGTATCAGAAATGTTTTCAAATTTCAAAAATAATTCTAAAATTGCGATTTGACTATTTGAGTTCGCTTTTTGTAATGAACAGAGAGAGAAAGTAATTTTTCACAGTGAAAATAAGAAGAGAAAGTGTGTTCGAATTTGACTCATGAGTGAAGCGCGGGATCATCACAAGACGGCACATGAACCGGGATTGCATACGTCACAGCAAAGGTCATCGCTTCCATTTTGAAATACTTCCTCTTTGCCCATTGCACTCGTATGACGTACGGTCCAGTATCATTTAGATCACCGTACCAACGTTAACAAAATTCAACAAAAACTCACTTTTGGTCTCTTAACATGGGGACGGGTCACCGTTGTTTGATTTCGGCCAAACCCTATACCATTGCCACTCTATGTCTATTGTGTTCTCTAAGCCTTAAAGGGGAAAAACCAGGTGAGGCAATTAGTTCGCATGATCCATCTTCTCTTGTATAATCTCTTGTATCATGAAATAAATTTACGATGGAAAACTGCATGAGTGAAACACAAATCCTTGAATTTATTATGATGACAATTTCTCTCATCTCAATTTGGGCCCATAACTCCTGAAATCTCATAAACTATTGCAATTTTTTTATCCCTTAAAGGATAATAGAGAAATCAAATTCGTTCTCCGAAAGGGAATTGAACTACAAAAACCACAACTGACAACCATTATCATGTAAATTGGAATCAATGGGGGCCTTCCTTACCTTCCAAACGTAACGAAACCAAACTCAAACCTTCCACGACTTTGAGAAAGAACCACGATGGAATGAGAAATTGTGAAAATCAAACTCAGCTAATCCAAATCTCTAATCATCGGAGTAGCTTTACTTCCTCTAATTTCGTACTGACAATCAAATAAATAAACAGTAAGACTCACCTGGGTACTAATCAGATCGGCCAGCCCGTTGGTTTGCCCTCAGACTGTAATTGGAGAAATTACACCTGAAATCAGCAAAATAAAATGGAAAATTATTTCCCGTATTATTTGAGTGAGTTTCAGGTTTATTCCTATTTTATCTTAAATTACAATATGTATAAACACAAGTTATCTGAAAACGTTCTTTTCTACCCTTCTACTAGTTTCAACTACTATTACGGGGTACTCTGTGAACCTACAGAGAACAATCAAATTCAACCGAGAAGAATTGAGACATTCGTTGTTCAAGGAAGATGTTACAAAGAGAATTGTCTCCAGATCGATTACTGTGAAATATTTCCATCGCATTCCGATTCGTTCTTTGCATCCGAAATGGTTGAAAGTCAGTAGACTTTCCAAGTCGTGTGTCTTGTCAAAATAGACACAGAGTTGAAATTGGCAGTCAATCCACGTGACTTGGTACAATAAACCTGAGAATGAATGTCATTGTCGCTTCCTCATTCAAAACGGAGCTTACTTTCACTCTCGCTTCTACAAGGAAAGCATTTGAACAGAAAATTTGTTCCAAAAACTAGTGTATGGTCAACGCACCATTTTGTACATTTTGCTGTTAAGGGTGCATTCATTCGAATTTGCATATATTAAAATGCAAAAATATTTTATCTATATGCAAAACTTGCGGGGTTATGATTGGCGAAAGTGAATTTGGCGAAATTCATCAACATCCAAACTGGCAAATTTGTGTTTTTACGTTTTCCATTCCATCTGCTCAATATCCTTACATTCTACTCAATTTTTCTTGGGAATCCTCAGTTCTCTTTCGCTCTTCTTCCACACAAGTCATGGCTGATTGTTACGTAAAATATTTGAGTTCGTGCAAGGGTCAAGTGACTTTTAAATTAGCTAATCGGGGTTACACGTACTTGATTTTGAATTTTCGTTTTTGCCAACTTCGACATTTGAGTTATTGGAATTTCTAACTTCGTATAGGGGGTCAAAATTTGGGTGAAATTCATTTTCGCCGATCCGACACCGAATCATACAAACTCCTGACAGTTTCAAACCATTCCGAATTTTACAACCGAATTATATTCCTGGTTAGTTTTGATGACACCTCTGCTCTGTCCTGTCGGAACCGGAGGAATCATTTCTTTGGTTGAAGGGTTCTTTAGATTTTCAATTATTGTGGAGACAGAAAACTATAATCTTCCGTTGATGTTGTTTATAAAGTTTAGGACTGGAAGTACTTTGGGGAGTGTTAAGGTGTGTTTATGTAATATTTATGTCAAATGAAGAGGGCGGAATTCCATAGTTGGAAATCAAAGCTAAGGAACGACAACGACACTATTATATCCGCTTAATATCTGAAGTTTGAACCAGACCAGCGATTTCCATTACATTACATCCTTCACGGAATCTGAAGATGCAATAGCAGTAGCAATAGCCATAAAATATAAATCAACTCTAACTCCTGAACATTACGAGTATTTGCATTTAGATGAACGGTTGAAGGGTTCAACGGAATGGGAAACACGAGTCGGAGACTGTGACTGGTGACCATACTAGTCTAGAATAACGTTTATAATTCCCTTACTGTTTATGTATACCTAATTTATTTATTTATTCATAGATCGAACGTATCGACTTTCAGAAAGAAAATGTCTGCTGACTATGGAATTTTGGACACAATGAATTCTGCGGCTTGAAGAATCAAAAGTCACGTGTATGGTTGAATATTTGTCGTAATCACCCGAAAAAAAACGATTATGGTGTTCAGAACAATTTATTGTGTCATTTACTTGTAGTATAAGTTATAGTCAGGTGTGCAATAATTTCTTGGAAAGATTTAAATATGAATACTAACACGCGACACAAGGATTTGTAGGATTAAGTCCGAACACCAAAACTGTTATGTAGCGAACTGTTATGAAAACATTCACACTTGTGCGGTTTCCTATGTACAGAATGATCAAATAGAATAATTAATATACTGCACTGCTTAGTTTGAAAACATGCCAACAGGAAAAATCATTTATATTTATTTAATGTACTTTGCTTGCCGGAGAGCCGTTCTATATTTCAGATAAACGCACAAAAATTGCTATTGTAACCCAAAGTTTCCGCTTCTTCACTGTCTGAATCGTTCAGCTGACAACACATCGGAATTAGTACCAAGTTTCAAGCAAAAGGATAACATTGTGGTTGTACTCTGTGAAGTTTAAAGAGAACTCACGTTGCAAATTACGAGATAAAAATTCTATACTGTTATTGTGAAAGGCGGAACGACTGAGCTATACAATGGTCCATGGTGGCGTGCGTTCGTGCGTGTGTGTATTCCTACTCTAGCAGCCACATTTCTCTTCTGATTCACCTCAAACTTGGCAGGCATGACTTTTGGGCCATAGCTCCGGCTAAGTTCGTTGGACAACAAAATCGGACCACTACTAGGGGTACTTGCCAATTCAAACCTAATCAAAAGTAAAGCATATTCAAATCAACGTTAGGTCGAAGCGCATGTGCTTCTGCCACAGCGACTTTTTTACACTGCGCTCTGTGTTATACTGTCTGCTGAGGCATTTTTTTTGCCGTGCCAAATATACAGATATAGAACACTACACTTAAATTTGATAAGTTACGAAGCGGCAGCCAAACATTACTGGGTGTTTTGTAAATTCGACAAAAAGAAAAAAGTGGTTTTTTTCGATCAAATAAGCACTTAGAGAGAGTAGAAGAAGCCTCTGAGATTGACACAAACTTTTATGAGATTCACTCGTTCGTGACTTACCACACCATTTGGCTGTGGATTCAGATTTGGTTTTGACTAAATTACATTTTACATACGTATGCATGTACATAAGGCACTGTTGAGGAAAACTAGTTCTCCTAGGAGTTTCCAAGGCTCTTTTAAACAGACGTCTAGTCCTCCTTTGATCAACGGATGAGTAGCACAAATTCCTACACGAAATAAGCGTACTCGATAAAAGTGTCGCCTATTGTGAATTATGAGATGAGTGGAAAGTGATTTTACACTGAATGAATGTGTGAATCACTGTACAGGGAGTCTAAAAGACCTAAAAACCGTACTAGACGTAAATGTGAAACACGAAACTGACTGACTGTCTGGAAACCGAACTAACTTCGTTCCTAGTCAAAA
>JAQGCA010002698.1:0-13321 GCA_034698945.1 Protaphorura quadriocellata | reverse complement strand
TAGAGGTTTGTAACTTTAAGCACTTCTAAGATACGCTCATTCAAACTTCGGAAAAAACTTTAGGAATGGCCCTCGTACAACAAAAATAGCAGCATCATGATCAGGTTTGAATTACCAATTTAATTAATTCTAATTTAAGAGAAAGATTTATTCAAGGTTATTAGAGAGTTGTATTGGAAAAAAATCTTTGGTTCGTTTAAAAAACAAATATTTTAGTGTGTTGGTTCTAGGTTGTGAAACAAATACTTCAAATTAGATAATAATCATAACCTGAAAGTAGCATAAATTTTGGTAACTACTAATTTGAGAAAAATATAATAATGAATGATAAACTTCTTCTACTTATCTAAGAAGCCATTCCGATTATAACTCCGTCGAGCTTAACGGCGCCGGCGAGCGTTTAAGTAAAAAACTGCTAGAAAAGTCCCCAAAAAATTAGGCTTTCAGCCGTAAAAACATACCCAAAATATTTTTTTTCGAAGAATCCGTGAATGCCACCTTTTTTTTGCAATAATTTTTTACAAAAATTTGTAGCGGTTTGGAGAAAGCCGATTTTTTGCTGCCGAGACATTTGAAAAGACAAAACAGGTGGCGTCGACGGCTTCTTCAAAAAAATATTTTGTGTAGGTTTTTGCAGCAGAAAGCTTACTTTTTGGGTCTTTTCATGCCGTTCTTTTACTCCAACGATCGTTGGCAACGCTACGCTTGAAGGATTTTCAATCGGAATGGCATTCTTAATCCGCAATACGATTCTCTATAAAATGCATATCTTACTTTTTGTCCCGCTCCTCCAGAGTTGTCTGCCGAAGAGGGGGGCTAAGGTTATGCGTGATCCTGTACATAAGTGAATTGTCAATGTAATATCAGTGACATATTAACTAGATAGGACAGGCACATAGATTATGCCAAGCGAACATGAAACTCTACAACCGTAATCAATTAAAAAATAGAATATATTAAGAAATTGCGTAACGACGCTATTTTTATTATTATGTTTTCAAATTTATAAACTAATAGAGCTTAACAAATTACAAGAACTAGTGTACAACAGGTATTTAATAGAATATATTAGAAACTATATGAAGTTCGCGAGATGAGGGTCTTTTGCCAATATGCAATATATAATAATGCCGCACATAGGGTATAGGACAACTCCCTCTGTTAGATCGGACTGCATTTTGGATATATTATAGCTCCTGACCTCAGAACAACTTCTTGAAAGGCACATCCCAAAATGTCGTCCCGTTTGGCCGCTAGAAATAGGCGCGGGGCATGCGTCTCACCGAATCCAATCTGGGTGTAGCACATGTTACTAATGATGAAATTTACTATACATTTACACGAATTATATCTTAGATATTATACAGAACAATTACCTGGAAACTACTGTTCACTGCATGCCATCCCTTGACATCTACAGGAATGTGTTGGATTTCTTGGAATCGGAATAAATACAACGTACAGTGTTTCAAACTTCAAAGAAGTGCTCACACAACTCGCAACGCTCTCAATTGAATGCTTTTTTTTCAACCGCGATTTCAAAAATTGATCAATTTCGAATCAAGTTAACAATTTTCCACTCAAGCTGGGTTCCAGCTAACCTCAGTCGTTTCACCTTGTTGCGTTTTGAAATGAAGCGCTTCTATCGTGTAATTCAGCCAATGCGCCAATAACCTCTTGTCTTTTAAGCTGTTTCGAATAGTTTAACTGAACGCGGTTCTCGATATTTAGATCAGCAGCAATTCTTGGTGCATAGATGCGTCTATCTGCCATTATTTGCAATTAATTTCTGCGCAATATTTGGGTCCATTTGATTAGACGACATTTGTTTTTTTCATGTACGGGTATGCTATACGGCAGTGCTAACTATTCTGAATTTTTCACAATGTACTTCAGTGGGCACATTAGAAACAGATTTTGTTCAAAATTCTTCTGTACGGGATGGGTCTTTGGCATAGAGTCATAATCTTATCCCTGACGTTCCGAAAAAGTTCTCCTTTTTAACCATTCCGAATTTTTATTTCTGCAGTACACCTTTATAAATCAAACAAATTTCCATAATTTTAACTCAGCAGTGACCGAGTAAATGAAAGGTTGAAAATAATTATTTTACACACTATTTTTGATTTTTCAAAAATGATCAAGAATGAGAAGTCATACAGAAAAATGAGAGTTTGCACAAACCCTAACAGTGAATAAACGTGTTTACTGAAGAAGAACGCATATAATCTGGGTCCTCTTGTGCATGCATCAATAATTGACTGCTGGTCCACAATTTTACCCAACTCAATCAAATAAGTCAAAAGCGGGACACCCGGAAGTGTTTCTACCACTATTGCTTCAGTTGGGTACGGCATTATCCCTTAGAGTAAATTGTACAGTCTATTGACGGACGTCAAAATTACTGCATAGAGATTGTACATGGGATCATTGAGTGTAACTCAAATACCCAGGCACCGCACACACACATACTCGTATGAAAATAAAAGTAAGCAATTGAATTAATAAAATAAATTAATTAAGAGCCAAAAAAGGAGACTTCTCTGACAAAGCCTTGATGGCTCATCCGGTGTGCGGGCACTAGTTGACCATCCAGGATAAAAACCCGGTCCAATTACACTCTCTGTATGTCCAACAGCACTGAAAAATCAGGAGTCACTAAATTCCAGTTATTTCCACCTCTGAAGGGTACTCCACGGGTCTTATACTCTATTAATTTGATTTTGAATGACTGGAGCGGACCTACTCGAACACTCACTTGTTGACATGGTTACAGATATTCACGGACATATTCGACGTTCGGATTTTCTGATGTAAAAACATAAGTATTATGAACTTTAGAGAAGATAGAAATGGGTGTGTCAGTAATATTAATAACAAGCAAGTTGAACGTTTAGAGTGGATAGACGAATTCTCCTACATTAATGTCACTTTACTGTTTAGTCATTTACTTCAATGCGAAAACGGGGTTGACTATGAAAATCACAAGAAGAACCAGCTTTGTTTATCGGCGCATTAGTGGTTATTCAATTGAATGGGCGAAATTAACGAGAAATCAGTGTCTGAGGACTTGAAGAGAACAAATTATATTTTTTCCAAGTCTAATGATAGTGCATATGAGTCATGTTATTTGTCCTGGACTCATATGAAAAGATTATCAAAAAAAAATTTGCTGAATAAAGATTGCTCAATAAAAATTAACGATTTAATGACATTAAGCAGATTATCGTAGCTCTTCTAGTGAATTAACTTTGCATTCGTTCCGTGTCTTATACTTATGTATATTTGTAGACAATTTCAATTGAAAGTGTATGGTACATTACATTACTGTACTAACAACAACCATGTCCGTCTACAGCGTCATCCTTGACAAATCATTTGTTGCAATGTACCTATATAGATTTTCCATAACTAATTCCGCATTTAAAAGAAATGGCGGAACTACAGTAGAATCGAAATATTTATTAAAAACTTAATTTTCCTCCGGAGTGCAAACAGGATTTTGTCCTCCACATTGTACTTTCCCTTAACTCTAAAGGATTTCCTTCTTCTGTCGTTCAATGCAATTCTCATCGTATTATTAACCAAGTCCCGCATAAAATGAAAGTGGTAGACGAGGAACAAAATGAACTGGATCACCCTCAAATTAATGACATCACTCCAACTCGTCAGTCTGTAAATATTTTGGCCATTGCTTCTGGGTTCAATTGATTCTCCCGCCATGGCGAAACATTAGTATAATCTAGCTTTAAATTTCGTTGTTCCTGCGGTTAAGGACACACAGCATCACAAGAATTTTCTTGTAGAACCACTGCAGTTAAATATGTTCCCGTGAGACCAGCCATTCCAATCCTACGGAAACTACACTCAAATATTTCATTGTCAGAATGTAGGGCTTCGTCGAATTTGTCTTGTATTCCCATTAGACGTCCGATCCCTGCCCATTGATGTATAAATCTTTTTATTTCTTGCGTATTTCGGCTTCCTAACATTTCAAGGAATAGTAACAAATCCGTATTGAGTCATGACCATGTCAAATTGACTCACGATGACTTTGGGATAGTATGTCGTGAGATTGTAAGGGGCGTCCGCCATTTTGAAACATTCCAGGTCCTTGTATTTGGGACATCATCGGCCGTAAAATGTTTGACATTGGAACGCAAACTTCTCTTGAGTGGCACGGCATGGAAAATAAATCACTTATAAGGATTTCCTATCCTAAAATTTTGCGTACAAAGACTCCTATTTGCACTTTTTTCAAGAAACTTGTCTATATTTTGTGGCCGTACCAGTAACCATCGAACAATAATACGTCGGCATAATAAGATTGGCCAGCAACCGCTATGAATTCTTGTGGCGGAATCGGTTTTTAGCACCACGCGAAGCTCCCTCGTAAGTAATAAAAACGTAATGACATGAGGCCAATGTGCAAAGAAAAACTGTATTTAAAAAAATGTTCATTTCAAGTCCGATTTGAACCAGATTCTTTACAGACTATCATTTAACATTTTTTTCCTTTTTGTTGTTGATTTTGAATAGACCACCAGTTGCTTTAGGTGACAGGGATTGGTTACCCTTCAAATCCATCCGTTCGTATACTTGGTATAGTGAACTTCTAATTCTAGCTAGCTGAGAAGGTTAGCTCAGTTAGTGTGTAGGGAAACATACATGTTACTAGAGAAGGAGCATTTTTTGCCTTTATTTATAGCTAGACTCAAACAAAGGGTCAGACCCTGTGTTTCAATTACTACGGCAAATCCAGGTAGTGAGATGGCATTGATTGGGAAGGAATTTTGGAAGTCTACAGGCCCTACCGGGCTGGAACAAAGACTCCTCTATTTGCACTTTTTTCAAGAAGCTAGTCTATATTTTGTGGCCGTACCAGTAACCATCGAACAATAATACGTCGGCATAATAAGATTGGCCAGCAACCGCTATGAATTCTTGTGGCGGAATCGGTTTTTAGCACCACGCGAAGCTCTCTCGTAAGTAATAAAAACGTAACGTAAACGAGGCCAATGTGCAAAGGAAAACTGTATTTATTGTATACAAATTCAATCATGTTAGAGTCAGAATCAGAATCAGAGAATTCGTTATTAATGTCATAATGTTCCATAGCCCATATAGTTCAGTATATTAACCAAATTGACTTCCAATTGGTGTCACATTAATCTGACAAAAAGCTCATTTTTTAAAAAACAAATCGGTTAGTATAATTAGCTTATCTTATACTGTATTGAAGAGCAGACAGACAAGAAAATAGTTTTCTAAATGCAATTCCTACTCCCTGACGGAGCCTTTTTTAGGACTAATTTGACAGATTTTGTGCTTTTTTTAAATTTTACGATACATAATTTATGATATATTTTTTCAAGTTTGTTCTCTGCTGTGAGTGCACATGTCCATTTCTAACCGTTTTGTTTCTACTAGTCCATTTGTACACAAGTTTAACGTATTCATGTTAATGTGAACTTACAATTAAATATGTGTGACAAAAAAGTTGCAAACAGAGCCAGTCGTAATACTTTAAGAATATTATATAGACAATTTTATTTGAATGCAGGATGTCCAGAAAGTTCAGTTTTATCGTATTTTTTCCGACTGACTAAAATTGATACCAAAGTCAGGTTATTATTTCTGTTTAATTCCAATCATATACATATGTTATTTTCCCAGACCTAGCATTTATCTTATCAACACGAATACATTTTTGTAAAAGGAAACGCAGACCTAACATGTAACTATTTTCATGTAATTGGGATCAACATGATTTTATTATCGTGTTATATTTTGTTGTCACTTGAATAAACCATTGAATTGAATTGAACTAACGGAAATCGTCCAATACAAATTTTTAAAGAGTTCCGACTTCGTAAATAAGAACTATTTAATAATTCTAATCTGAAGATGACGTAATATTTTGCAAATACTTCGATATATAAACAAACGTTGTTGCCCTTTTTCGTGAACACCCTGTATACATCTCTCTACACTTAACTTGGGCCAGACATTCAGTTGCAAATTTTGTCGCTACCTAGAAGGAAGTTGGCCTTGACAGGTTCTATTTTTGTGGTGTCTGTCAAATTAAACTCAATACCAGAGGACACTTAGGTCCTCTGGTAAGGAACAGTTGACTCAGGTAACGTGATGCGTCTTAATTAAATAATTCACCCGTTGGCAGCAAACAAAATTGGGAATCGGCTATCGTTTGCAAAAAATTCGGAAAGGATTAATTTTTTGAAACCAAATCTTTGGGCGCTAAATTGAATTCTACGACATGTACGGATGTTATTCCTGCGCGGGACATATTTCCATGTCAAAAATGTTACGGCTATTTTAGGTCGCACCGTAAGTGTATACTCATGTCCGGAATCCGTTTTAGTTTTAGAACTCAACGATTTGGTCTCGAGTTGATTTTCAACCGTTAAAAAACAAAATTATAACTAAATTATGTTATTATATATTGTCTTCTTAATACCGGAAATATTAATTCGTGACAACATGTTGATTATGTGTTAATATTGTTACTTGTCTGGAATCTAAGCCAAACAATGATAATACATATGCCTGTGCTGGTAATTTCACATCCGCGAAGCAGTGTGGCGAAACGTCTGGAATTGGAGTTTTGACCTTCCTAAGATAAATTACGCAAAAATATCTACGCCACTTGAACTTGTACGCCTATTGCTGCCATCGCGCGATTAGGTCAGTCTTTGACTTTAATTTACATGTAAACTATAAACTTATGACAAATTCCATTTACATAATGCATACATTTTATCCATCCACATAAAAGATAGACACTGAGGCACGTCATGCCAGTCCAGAGCACTGGTCCACCTTGAACTCTAACCCAATAATGCTCATAGACAAATGTTTTATTTTCCGCCCTCCATATAAATTTCAAACCATCATGAGTATTAGTTCAGTCGCAAATCCAATTGGTGCTAAGGAACATGTTCACTGTGAAGGGTTATATTTTTGTTGTAGCGGTTGTGCTCATTGCTACAGAAAATACAAGATCAGAAGACAACAATGGAGCAACAATTAAATCAACTGACATGTTCCTAATACATAGATTTATCGGTGGAACAAACCAAAATCTGGAAGTGGTTGTCACTCATAGGGCTAAAAGAAATCTCCTCTCTCGTCCTGTCCTCTCCTGTCCACCTGGACAACTGAGGATTCATGGGGTGTGTCGAGGCTTGGGCAGAAAAACACATTAATGGACATTTGTCGTTGAACTCAAATTTATTACCATCCGTTGACAAACTCCACATTCAATTCAGTTATACATTCTCTTGACTAAGTAATAAAAACATGAGATGCGGCCAATGTGCCAAAGTGAATTGTATTTATCTACCGAAACGTTTAATTTGGTTTTCCGTGAGGGACCATTTTTTAATTCTAACTATTTGATATTACCAAATTGTATATGTGTAAGCTTGGTCTGTTCTTCAATCGGGTGGAATTTAATCTGGAAATCTTGATTGTGTCCATTTTGGGAGGACGGTTTGAATGGATGACGTGTCCGTGTAAGATTCCAGAAATAGAAAATCGGAAATAGTAATGAAATGGGCCAAATTCACCGCATACCGATTTTGACGAACAAAATCTTGTCCTTCTTTTATTAAGCAGCTTAGGATTTATCCAGTCTATTCAATTTCCTTCAAGAAATTCACCTTCGTCGCCAGGCAGATATGGTGCCTCGTTAAATAGTCTTTCAATCAATTCTTCGCGCGAAGAAATTTTGCACTTTTTTTCAAATTCAATCAATTCATGTCATCTTCATCTTCGTTCAGTCATTCGATTTATGCAAACGGAAACGCAAAAGTGTTCACTTTTTTCGTTTGTTCGTTAGGATTTGTCCATGGTGTTCATATACTGTGTTCAGGGTGGTGTTATATCATATCCTTTTGGTTTGCACTTCAACAGCGGGGCGCTAAAAAATTACACCAAACATTTCACGAAATGATTCGCAAGTGCACATTGGTCAAAATTAGGTAGAAATGTTGCAAAGGATGGCATCGCTGGAATTCGGGAGAAAAATAATTTGGACGTGTGTCCGAGTGTTCGTTCTCTCAAAGAGTTTTGACATCGATTCTATCTTATGTGCTTCTCAACGTGGATACGCGCATCAAATTTTAATGAGAAATGGTTCACCAGATCAAATGTACAGGGTGTTCCAATTAATAGGAATACTTAACAAAATCCATTGTTCTTAACATATGGACAAGGTTTCCAAAAAAATCGGTCTCAAAGAGATTCTTTTCACCATTTTTACATTTCAGATTAGCGAAATGTATTCTCGATATAACAGTCTTTATTATTGCGCCTACGGAGCCTAAACCGGTGCACCTCTTCTAGTACCCAATACGTCCTCAAAATCTCGCAATTATTTTTGAAAACCTTTCTGACAGTTTAAAATCTATTTTAAATTATC
Organism: Protaphorura quadriocellata; assembly: GCA_034698945.1. Classification (NCBI taxonomy): domain Eukaryota; kingdom Metazoa; phylum Arthropoda; class Collembola; order Poduromorpha; family Onychiuridae; genus Protaphorura; species Protaphorura quadriocellata. The sequence goes on along the minus strand of JAQGCA010002698.1, from coordinate 4,878 downwards.
TGCATCAATTTTGAAGTTTATTTCACAATTTTAATAATCAAATCAATCCACAAACCATTGCTAATAACATTATTATTATCTGAGAGTGCAAAATAAGGATGGCCGCCATATCGTACGTACCAATCTCTCCAATTACGATTTTACAGCTCGTGTGCAAGGGAATCTCAAATCCTTACGCACCACCCTGTGGGACTTCTCAATATGGATAATTCATTCATGCTTGAAAAATTAAAAGTGTAACGTACACAAGATATTTCAACACATGGAACGTGATAATGAGTCATTGCAATAGAAGCAGAACTTGCTCAAAAATATTAAATGAATAACCTTTGCCTCAACAAGGATTACAGTATCTTGATTGAAGCATCGGACGTGAAAGGTCATTGAAGTGTTCAGTCCTATATACACGTTTAGCATGCAAGTCGAACCGAGCCGTATTTTTGTTAACAGTGTGCATGCCAGCGCATCTGGACATTACTTATTAGTATGGCAATTAAATTTTGAACTATTATATTTTAGTGCCCGACAAAATTGTGACGAATAAAGAACCTTGGATATGGCATACCCTGTATACAAGTAACTATAATGTACGTGTTTACTAGGTATAGTAAAGTGTTTTCCGGAATGAGCAGAAAAATGATGGAAAGTGCAGAAATTTTAACCAAAATGAACGAACGAGTAAAATCAAAATATTTTGAGCATCCGTTTGCATAAATTGAATATGACAAAATGAAATGGATAAATGGATTCTTCCGATTTAATTGCAGATACATACATTGATATACAGGATGGCACGCAACCTATCCTTCCTCTCCCACTGGGGCTCAATTTGTAGAAGGCGGGTAAAACCTGAGATATACATTTTGTAGAGAATCTGATTGAGGATATATGTATGTATCCCGTTCTAACATTTGGATCTATGTAGTTACAAATGGATATGAAAGATTTGATTAGAAGATTTTTGAACGGCTAATTATCTAAAATCATATTTTTGAACGGTAATTATCTAAAATCATGTCCAAAAGATTATGTATACTTCTTGAAATTACGGCAAGGCATAATAATGTTGACTGTTCCAATTTGTGGTGAAAGTCAACTACCTTCAAACCGAAGCAGGTTATTTCCGCTAAAACTTTTCCGCTAAGAATTTTTTTGCTAAATTTTATCCGCTAATTTTTTGCAGAGAAGTATTAGTTTATTCTAACTGTCTCATGTATATGACATTATTGTAATATAATAATACTGACTCCCCCAAATTTGTAATAAACATCACAACCACTTACCTTCTTAATTTCACACACACTCTAGATTTAATCATTTGACTTGAATTGACTAAAAAACAATTCTCTCAAACTAAATGAAATATCTACCAAGAAATATGATGATGAATGGAATGATCAGATTGGAATTTCAAAATCGATGTCCACATTGGTAGTTTGCAGAAAAAATGATTATTTGATGGAGTCAGTACATTTTCATTCATCGTGCTTGAATTACGTGCTCCGTTGAATAATTTTTATCAGGGGTCATGTAATATTATCAAAAATAACCTCATGTTGAGTTGAAAGCGTCGACGCTGCGAGTGGTGAGTCCAGATAAATAACATTTAAATGTACGCAATGCATTATTTGCCTCAAGTCAAGCAAGCTCCATAGAAACTTTAATGATTATTAAAACGACAGTAATGCAGTCACATTTTAATGCATTTACCGTAAATGACCGATTAGAAGTCTACTCCGTTAAGAGGCTTCACCTTGAATAGAAGCCCCGTCTGATCCATATTTTAAAGCCTCCCCGAATAGTAATAGTCAAAATGGTTCTCATTTATTCGTATAGGAATAGACTTCGTTCATTTCAATTTATTTATTTCCTTAAACAGTAGAGGGCTCCAATCCCCGAGCACTCATTTTAAATAGAAGCCCCGGCTTCTTATTGATCATTGACGGTCTGCATGTGTTCATCCTTACTCCCATTCATTACTGTTTTTCTGCAAAAGTATAGCCGGAGTCAGTAGAAATTTTGTTTGGTTGAGATTAATTTTTTTGAAAACTTACAAAGTTTGCAAAATTCAGAATTTAACGTGGATGAACTCCACGAGATTTCCTATAAAATAGTTTTACATGGTTAAAAATTTATACAGTGTATTACCGTGTACCGTGTGCAGTTGAATTAATTATTTTCTCTCCTTGAGAATAAAATTCACGTCCAAATGAGAATTTTACAACTTAGCTTTGTGCTCCGGCTCACAGTGGTAGTAGTGCTAAGCATCATCACAGTTCAATGTATCCAAACCGATGATGGAGAAAATGAACGTCCTCATGACCAATATTCCTGTCCAGGTAAAAATAAACATTCAAAAAATTTAAAACAAAAATTAAAAACCCGCACAGTAATCCATACAATATTCAATATTTTTGAAAACAACAAACGAAAAAAAAACAATGAATTTAATGAAAAACAATTTTGAACGCAAAGACACTTGGTTAATTTTACGATTTTAAGTTCAACAAAATGACCATACGAATTTGTTTACCATTTAGCTAAATGCAACAAGGAAATGCTTAGTTTTTATTGATACGACCGTATGTCTCTGTGCAAAGTTTGATTTGACCACTTTTTGTAATATCAAAAAATTATTGAAATATTTTTGACTGACATCTTTTTATTATGATTTAAAAATGTTGATCATTTTCTTGCATATTTTTGTCTAGCATCATGCCTATTGAACAAAGAAGAAGGTTCACAATGTCAACCGTCGGTCGGTCGGCAGAGATGGTATTTCAACAAGGATGAAGGAGTCTGTGAATCATTCCACTACGGGGGTTGCCATGGGAACTTCAATCGTTTTGTGTCTAGGAAAAAATGTCTCAAGAAATGTATCAATTGTAGACATCTCTTGACATCACCGCGTAAGTACAGGGTGGCCCAAAAATATCCGTAGATTCGGAATTAAATCTTTAATTTTATCAAAATAAAAAAAAAACTGAGATAGCACTTTTATTTCAAATTTAATAGGAAAATTTTGAAATTTTTGCGTCTTTTTTTCAAGATAAGATATTTTTAATTCAGAATCAAACTCATCATTTGATCCAAGATGTGAGTGCAAGGAAATTGACTACACATGTCGAGTGTCTGAGAGGGCACCTCAAGGTTATAATTGTCGTTGTGCCCATGACCCTCAACAACATTGGAAATGCTCTGGCAAACCTGTTCCTCAACATTTCTCAGTTTGTAAAAAATAATGACTTTTGGTTTAAAATGAATAATTATCTGTGCAGCTCCGTGTTGCGATTAATGGTTCTTTCTAATACACATAGATTCCACGAGATGTACCAGAATATCATACATTCAAATCTTCTGAATTGTCTGAAATGATTAGGAAAAGGAGTAATGAGAATATTTTGACTTATCAAAAACTTATTGCGTAAGTATGGATTTCAAAGTGCATGATAAGGGATGAAAATTCAAATTCTAGTTTGTTTAATTTCAATAAATTTTTTTTGGGATTAAAATTTGAAAAAAAAAATTCGAAAGGAAAAATGATGGTTAACATTGGTGATTAATTCCAGTGAAGGGAGGTCGAGAGGTTTTTCTCTAGAAAAAGTAAAACAAAACCGAGCTGACGTTTGGACAGAGGTTAAACTCTCATGTGAAGTGTCCCACCCTTACCGAACCATCAATGGGACTTGCAATAATATTCAAAATCCATTGTGGGGATCCACACTCAGAGCATTCTCAAGACTCCTGAGTCCAGGTTACGAAGACGGGTTTGATGAACCACGTGGTGGGAAAGAGAACTCAGTCCTTCCAAACACTAGACTGATCAGTACAACCATTCACAGTGACCTCATCCTTCCTGACAAGAAATTAACGAATATGGTCACACAATTAGGTCAATTCTTAGATCATGATTTGGATTTGACACCAGACCCAGGTTACAAAAAAACTGTTCAAGTTTATTACTTGTTTTACTCAGAGAATATGACACAATGATTTTGAACAGGTTTAGCATGTTGTTCCGGTGTTGTAGATATTGATTGCTTCACCATTAAGGTTTTTCAAAACGATAGCTTTTATTCTCGCCTCACACCTCCACAAACATGTGTCTCCACCACACGCTCTACCCCTCTCTTTCCAAGTAATTAAAACAAAAACGATGCACATACAAAAATAATTTTTGTATTCATGATAATATAATAAATAATAATTAAAAAAAAATCCCAGGTGAGACGGGGATGAGAGAACAAATCAATAATCTGAATAGTTTTGTGGATTGTAACCAAATCTACGGGTCTGATTCAAAACAAGAATTCCAACTCCGCGAGCATTCAAAAGGTACACACACAAAATATACAGGTTGGGTCGGAAAATGTGAGTCAACCTGACTCTAACTAAGAACACCCTTGTCCTGTATATAGTTTATTCATTTTGTCAAAATTAAGACGGTTAGTTTTGACCCACCCTGCACATTACATAACGTGGTTGAACAAGGGGTTTCAAATTCTACTCCGTTCTTTTATTTTTTAGGACGACTACGTGTAAATCGTGACGATTCAAATATGTTGCCAACTGTGAAGGAAATTGAGGAAATAACTGGGGAAGATATTACTTTTATTGGAGATTATTTTGCTGGAGATGTTCGTGTGAATCAAGTCCCAGATTTAACCACAATGCACACTTGTATGAATTTTAATTTACGACGAGTGGGAGGGTCTTTTCCCGTACCCACTTGGTCATATCTTTTCGTTACAATTACAACCCGTCTTTTTCATTTCTATAATGTTTTCTATTGTCCGTCTCTTTTTTTTTTAAATTGAAGTAATGCTTCGTGAGCACAATCGGATGGCGAATGAGATCTACAAAGTGAGGTCATCTTGG